>SDVV010037926.1:0-10787 GCA_016164225.1 Gammarus roeselii
ACGGTTGGTGACCGCAGTCGGTTACAGATAGCAAGATGGACTTCATTATTGTTCGACGGTTGGTGACCGCAGTCGGTTACAGATAGCAAGATGGACTTCATTATTGTTCGACGGTTGGTGACCGCAGTCGGTTACAGATAGCAAGATGGACTTCATTATTGTTCGACGGTTGGTGACCGCAGTCGGTTACAGATAGCAAGATGGACTTCATTATTGTTCGACGGTTGGTGACCGCAGTCGGTTTCAGATAGCAAGAAGGCACTGCCAGAGAACATCGAAGAAAGTTTCTTGACTTGCAGATGGACTGTTCATGGGACTCTGACCACGATAGCAATATTTTCACTTGTAGTACTTCTATTGTGTTTTCGATGACAATAAAAAATATTTTAGCTTTCTGTTTTGAGTCTTGCTTGCCGGTGTACCCGAATTTATACAGCCAAATGAAATCACTTGCTTATGAACAATACTACAATTTCAAACCTTACAAGATATTTTCAGTCGTTGTTTCGATGATGAGATATTCATGTTAGAGAGTGTCTATCCTAATTGTGAATAAATTGTTACAAACCAGATATGAGCAAGTGTGTGTCTATTGTTGACAAATGTAGTCGGCATGAGCCCACTTATTTCAGAAAATCCGAGTGGAGGATCTGCCATCCACCACTCGTAGGATGGAAGATCCTACGAGGCTGATATAATGCCACCTGACCCACTCGCAGCTGTGGAGTAGGTGGCAGCCATGCTGTATCCTGCCATATCATGTTGACTCAGACATGTACCATTAATTGTACTGCTACGCACTCTCATTTCATAATGGGGTGTTTTCATTTAAAAATTTAAAAGTTTACGACACTATCAATTTGGTGTTTTGTCTTAGGGCATTGCATTTAGCAGTGACGGTGTTTGCGATATGGAGAGGGTTCTACCAGAACCATTACCTGCGTTGTCTTAGTCAAGGTAAATCGTGCTAATTTACCTGTTCATGCATATTTTCAGACAACACCGCGATTTACAATTAAGTAATATTTTCGGGGAGAATGCACAAACTAATGTATACATTTCTTCTAGACAAAATACGCTCCTCTATAGAAAATTTTCAAAAAGAGTTTGGAGCTGCGGGGTATCGATCCCCGTACCTCTCACATGCTAAGCGAGCGCTCTACCATCTGAGCTACAGCCCCATATAAGCGGGTGTGATCCAAAGAAATTAAAACATGTACCTGTTACTTATATGATCAAGTAAAAGCTACCATTAATACAAAATATTCAAGCTATACACAATTAATTGATTGCGTTTTGTTTTCTCATAGCCTTATAACTATTTGAAAAACTCCACGGAAATGTTTATGTTGCTCGATATTTTCAGAAGAAAAATAACACTCAACCACGCGTTGACTATGAATATGAAACTATTTCTGTTGAAAAACGTTTAGGTGTATTACGTTGACTGAGAAGTATTTGCGTGAATATTCCAATAGTATGATGTACTGCATCAACTATATTTTTATCGTCTATTTCATTAGCATTTTAAAATGTGTCATTTTTCGAACAACCTAATATCTTTACAGCTACAGATGAAAGGCCGTATCTCCCAGAAGCGGGTGGCCGACAGCAAGACGCACCTCATACTCCTCGCTTACACACACACTAAACCTTAGCCCATTCACGCTACTGCATCATGCCAGGAGCCCGCAGCACTCACTTTTTGTCAGGAGTGTGGTACGAGATGAGTGTCATCAGCAGGGTCCGATAGCTTTAATTGGTTTACCCCTACTGCGTCATAATTGCCGCCCTCCCCTTCCCGCATCTCAGCAAGATGTTTTGGGAGAAATCAAATCAGCCGCGTCAAAGTTCATCCATTCACAATCATTCTCCACTCACGACCATCCATCGCACGCTCTCTCGCTAACTCCAATATTGATGTCTCTTCATTCTAGAGCCTGTTTAACACAAGCTTGAGTTGTTTCTGGGCCCTTCGCCCACTCACCATCTTTTTTTTTTTCAAATCGCCCAAACCACCTCATCACGAGTGAATCTACTCTGTCTTCCGACTTTCTCACTATCCCCGTTCTTATTCGAACAACGTCATTATTGATCCTAACCCTTAGTTTCATTCCAGCCGTGTCTCTCTAACATTTCATATCAAAAACCTTGAACCATCTCTCTTCTACTCGCATTCCACGTCTCAGCCCCGTTTAGTATAGTTGGGACAACTACTCCCTCATTCAACCAATCCTTTCTTTGTTTCCATTCCTAATGTCCTGCAGCTCATTACACTCTCCAGTGCACCCAACACTAACGACCCTCCTCTCGCTCTTGATTTCACTTCAGTTTCCACTAGCCCGGTCATCACCACAGGATAACCCGACTCATTTCTCATTCCGATCGAATTCTCATTCCACGGAGATTTCATTACTTGACTTATACCCACAGTAACTTGCAGCTTCCCCCTCTCACACACTCCATCAAACACCTACAAGCAGCCTACACAACTTCTCCCCGGAATCTGGCACCAGAGCCGTTTCATTCGCAAACAGCAACTGACTGAATTGCCAACTCTGCACTTATGCTGACATTAACACGTATCTCTGGCACAATACACTCACGTTTACCTCCCTGACCCCTCCTTCCATGTAGAGATTGAACAGCCAGGGAGACAACGCAACCTCGTCTCAGTCCCACTTTCACTGGGAAGCAAGCACTGACCTGGCTCCAATCTGTCATGAAAGAAACTCATGACCGCACATATAAAATTCCTGCACGCAATACGTTTTCAAAGAGTAATTAAATCCAATTACAATTTTGTGTTCGCCCATTGTATCTGAACATTTTGTTTACGAGTTCTTCTCGGATTTCTACCGAGTGGGAATATAAAGTAAACAATTTTAATTCAAAATCTTTGACTTTTTAATCGGGTACATGTAAGACTGTCTCTGATATTTCAATCTTGTTTGTCGAATATGCTTTCAATTGAACATCTCTTGTGGCACGTAGATGGCAAAAACACCGTGCGTTATGCTCTACAGCGCATGTGTTTTGATAATCTCGCGTCAAGATGCCATCGAAACAGTAAGATATTGTGTCTGCCTTTTTTCGGGCAGTCCGAGTTTCAAAAGTTCGATGCCCGATCGAGTTCTGCGTTTGTTTGCAACGTTCATCTTTATAGTCAATCACACAAGTAAAGATTGACGTTCGCATCTGTCGTTATTGTGTACTGACCAAAATTCGCAAGTGTCGTAGAGCAAATTATGGGACCTGAAGTTGAACTAGTCCACCTAGCTGTAAATACTCAGAAAACGGGGTTATTATGTTTGTGCAACCCATATAACACGCTCTACTCTTGGTTTGCCACGTTTCCCTGCATTTTGTTGATATTATGACCATATTTCTTAGTATTTTGTTGGTATTATGACCACATTTCCCTGTATTTCGTTGATATTATGACCACATTTCTTAGTATTTTGTTGTTATTATGACCACATTTCCCTGTATTTTGTTGATATTATGACCACATTCCCCTGTATTTTGTTGATATTATAACCATATTTCTTAGTGTTTTATTGGTATTATGACCACATTTCCCTGTATTTTGTTGATATTGTGACCATATTTCTTAGGATTTTCTTGGTAGCATGACCACATTTCCCTGTATTTTGTTGATATTAGGCTGACATCCCGGTGTATTTGGTTGATACAATGACAAAACTGAAGAATTTACATTTATCGTGGAAATCTGATTTATGTCACGGCAAAATGTGACCTCGTCAATTCGACATTCCACTTCATGTCCCACACTCTGAAAAGGGGGTGTAGCTCAGTGGTAGAGCATTCGACTGCAGATCGAGAGGTCCCTGGTTCAAACCCGGGCGCCCCCTAATTTTAGTGGTACTGAAATACCACCAAAAAATAATTATTCCAACGCGTTAGGTTTGAAATTATCGCACTTGATTTAATTGTTCATTTTAGTACCGAGTCAGTTAAAGTTAGAAGCACTCGATAATTTGAAGCGGAGTATAAAAATGTACTCGACCTTGCCAGGACTCGAACCTGGAATCTTCCGCTCCGTAGGCGGACGCGTCATCCATTGCGCCACAAGGCCGCGAATTTTCTGGTTGAACGATTTTTTTTCAGAAACTTCTCCACCTCTGATTGCCTAGTTAATTTTCATTTCACTCAGCAGTCAAACAGTCTCTAGTTCGTTTCCAACCGACAAGACTTTGAATGCCGAGCCCTCGACTTACAGGGTCTCAGCAATGCATGACTTAGGCAGCATTTTCATATAAGGTACCTGTGGAAATTTCTTCTTTCAGTACTACGACATGATGTGCTACACGCTTACCTCGAATTATTTATATAACTTTGGACAGGGGAAGTATGTGCGGTGCAGCACTCTGTTACCTGAATGTACAGATACAAGGCCGAATCCCCCAGGAAGGTGGTCGGCCGACGGCAAAGCGCACCTCGCACTTCTATCATGCTCTCAAACAACTTACCTAAATGTCAAGTCTCGTATTTAATTCCTTGAACAAACACAAGGTCATTTCTGATCATATTAGTACTGAGAGTTGTGTAAATGTAACAATTCTTCCACCCCATAACTTTCTTTAAACAGTAATCGAGCATTTAGGGTAATAAATACATTGTGGTTCGTCACGAGAAATTGTTATTTTAAACACGATTGTGAGCATTCCTACTGTGATGGTTTTTTGAATTTACTACAAATTTATTTGTTTCCGCGCGTTCCAGTTTGTGTACCTATCAAAAGTGATGGGCGTCGTGGCATAGAGGGGAACATACACAGACTTACGCCCAAAAGATCCAACATTTAATAATCGACGTCTAGTTTATTTATTGAAAAGTAGTGTTTACATGAACGAATTGAAATCATCAACATGTCACATAAACATGGTGCGTTGCTAATTGCATTTCCATTTGTTTCTGTTGTACGCTTTATACATATATAATGTCTTGACACATCTATCAGCCGCTGACTGGGCGATTCTCAACAGCAAATTATAAAATCTCAATGTAATTTAACTTCGCAAACGAATATTTTCTGTGATGTCCGAGTGGTTAAATTATTTGGCACGTGTATAACAGTGTTAAAAACCGATGAAACACCTAAATTTGACAAGTGTATAGCGGTGTTAACCAGACTCAGACTACTCTGTTCTAATGGGCTCACCTTCCATCTTGCTGGCTGATTGTTATGCGATGTCCCAATTCCCACGCTACCCAAATGACTTGAAATCTCCCGGAAAGGAGGACGTGCCCAGGCTGATGTAATGACATGAACTCTCCAATGAGAGGACAGCCCAACAGCTTGCAAACCGTAAGGAGGCGTGTCATCTTAGTTCCTTATGTCTTATTGGCACACGAGTGATTTTAGCAGTTACGTGGAATCATAAACTCCGCTCCAAATTCGTTACAACTAAAGGGCTAACATTGGCTATGAAAATGAAACATGACGCGCTTCGTCATCGAATACCCGACCCCAAATTGCCGACTTGCTTACTTTGAATGACAGGCACACATGGGGTACACTTGACGGTTCCCGGGCAAGTAATCTTATCTGTTGGCACTCTGCGGTTTGTCAAAGGAAACATTTTCAAGGGTGTTGGAAAATACACAAAACAGGTTTCACACCTAGTCACTTAAACAAGGGTTGATAGACCTACTCAGTCCCTCACGCAGTTAGAAACTTGAGCTTTACGAATTATAACGGGAGTCATCAAATACGTAGAGTCTAGGGACGAAATGAAGCGTGAAAACGGAGTGTTATAACATAATGCAATTCAGCTTGCTCCAAGATACTTTCGAAAAACTCATTATTTTCTATACTCTGTTTGATTCAGCTTGCTCCAAGATACTTTCGAAAAACTCATTATTTTCTATACTCTGTTTGATTCAGCTTGCTCCAAGATACTTTCGAAAAACTCATTATTTTCTATACTCTGTTTGTTATTCGTACAAAATAAAACGCGCGCCTGGAAAATACTCTTCGTAGACAGACGAGTTTCACTGATCTCAAACTGTTTTTCCACTGTTTTCCAGGTTGTTTTAGTGATAGGTGAGTGTTGTTTTTATTTTTTATGTAACGTGATCGGCAGGATTACACAGGATTGTTAGCTGGCCTAAAAAATGTAATCAGCTGGACCGAGCTGGATTACAAATTTGTGATGTTGAAAGGTATTTATTTAGGTCTTGACTACTCTAAATCGTCACGCTAACTGATTAATATTTTCAGTGCATTCTAACACGAAATTTGATTATCAGTTAGATGGGGAAGTTAGAGAACCAGTCGGAAATATTAGAGAGGTGTGTGGTTTGTCTTGTTGTACGGCATGTATTTATTTCATGTTTGAGTAATGACGGTATGCTTCCACCTCGCTTGTCCGATCGCCGAGCAGTGAAGGAAGGCACTGCGTGATTTATTTTATTTGAAAACCTCATTTAGTCTTATAGCAACATCCAAAAGCAATGTATTCCCATGGCCATGGCAAAAAATGATTTTTTCGCGTACTTACATGCCATATATGATTATTTGCGTTAGAATCGGGAAATCGTATCATTGTATCACCCGCCACTCAGAACAAATCTTCATTTCGATCGAAGCTTTTGACGCCAATACCATCAATACATTGCTATTTTTGCTCAATATTTATGAAACATCATTATGAATAATTGTATTTTTCTGACACTATTACACAATTATGCACCAACGAATGTACATGGATGGCAGATAATGGCAACATTTAATAATTAAAATCATCGGCCCAGACCCGGTGACCTTTACATCGTCAGTCTAACGCTCTCCCAACTGAGCTGTCTTGGCTTTGTAAGGGTAAGCGACACTGATTATTCCATAACTTTTATTCGACGAAGTAAATTCGTATAATCAAAGACACTCGTTGGGCAAATCCATTTAAACATTGCGTGGACGTTTAGTAAGATATTCTTCAAACCGAGGCCACGTGACTGATGGGTGGTGACTGTTCAAAGTGTCTCTATGAAGCGATGCAACAGCAGAGTGATGGAGCTATCCACTAATCACACGTGCTGATCTTCTACTGCAAATATTGCCTGCAATATTCCGTTAAATTACATTTTTCCTGTACTAAGTCAGTTATCAAATTGTTAGATTTACAACAAAACTATCACTATTCATATGTTTTTATTCCCACGAAATCCCCCTTCACCGCAAAGCTAGGCCTTGCTTATCTCACACCGTCCCCCTGACCACAGACAAACCTTCCCTCCCTTCTGTGGTCAGCCTGAAGCGCTATATTCTACACCATCGCTCTTACGTCTGCGGGTAGCCAGGGGTGAAAGAGAACACATGCATTTACTCATACTGTGAGTATGAGTAAATGCATGCTTTGAGACCATTCTTGATCACGATTGGAGATCTGTTGGTAGTTCGTTAGAAAAGGCTAATGAATCCCAAATTATTTTCTTTGACTTCACTCGATTTAAATGCAAGTCAGTTGACATATTATCATCCAACCCTGGATTTGAGTTACAAAACTGATAAAATCAGAGCAAAACTGTTCAATAATCTTATATTCTCTTTCCCGTTTTTCCTACCCTTCCCTACACTTTCTTTTCCCCCCACCACCACCCACGTGTTCAGGCAAACGTTACCGTCGGAGGATCATGTAATTGAGTGCGCTTATCACTGACGGTATAATGTAATTATCTGAGTGTGCTCAGACGAAAACCGACGTTTATCTGAAAACTCATTACGTCGGGAACGACCGTGTTTGCGAAGATAATATCGTCGGTTGATCTAGTATAACCCTCAGATAAAAATTCTATATATAGAAATTAATAATGTTATCGTTTAAATATCGTGTATTTATAGTATGATTGTGGTCTTTTCCAGCTGTTAGTCCCCAAACTGGTGAAAACATATTGCCGGTTTTCGAGTAATTATCAGATCATCTGCAATAATTGGTGGATGCATTTCACACCGAAAACAATTAATGTATGCGCAGGTCAGTAGCACAAGGTAGCATTGATGGCCGGCCAACTCCATATTCTCGATCATATTCTTGATCCCGAAATGTCGAACTTGGCGGTGATGAGTACGTATTTGAGGTGCCAACCTGACGGGGACGCACTGGACGGCGCGAGATTCCGGGGCGGTTGAATTAATTGGAGAAACGGCACTCAACATGAGGATAAAAATGTGAAGAGCACACTTCCCTTGCTGTAAATAACAACTTGTTGCCACTGCCGGAAAGAGCTATGTTTAAATAGTGTAATCCCATTGTCAATATGCTCGAACAGCTTACCCAAACTCATTAGATTACAATGAAGGCACTATAATATGAATACAGCTAATTTGTGTCAATTGGTAACATAAGTTATTTTTTAGGCACGAGGTTAAAATTAAAGTAGACGATGACTGTAAACCATTTTTATATATAACAGATGTGTACCGTTCCGATATAGATGTTTCGTAAAAAAACGGCTAGTCCCGTTTTTTCAGTTTCAATATCATAGATATCATATCATAGATATCATAGATAACGAAATGAGTAACGTACCCGATGCCAACTTTGGATTACGGGTTACGGAACAATGGAGACGGCAGAGTGTGTTCGTACATTTATTTCCACTTCGCGTAATAAAACTCAATTTTTAAGACCTGTTCAATTATTCTTCACAAGTGACAGCCATGAGTATTCTATCTCTCGTAGCATCGTCGTGTTTCCAGATCTTTTGCTCACACTTAATTTAAATCGTGTATTCGGTTATATATTTTTTTCACTTATAAATCTAGCACAATATTAGTATAAGATAACGCTGTGGTGTCCGAGTGGTTAAGGAGATGGACTCGAAATCCATTGGGCTATGCCCGCACAGGTTCGAATCCTGTCTACAGCGAAACTTTTGACCTATAGGTTATAATACGAACCCTTAAGATTTGTGTTTTGCATCATTGATTAATGTCAATCAAAATTAATATTTATACCCATGTCTATCTTATTTAAAAAATTTGTTGATGTGATTGATATTTGTGTGAAATGTAATGTTCCAAACTATATTTCTTCATCGAAACATAGATGCAATAAACGATTAGTTTGTTCTTAATTTTTATCTAGAACACTCACCCAGTTGAGAGAGTTTACAAAATTCTTTTAGTTGCTGCACTAGCTCAAAAATGTCTCGAAATTTTGAACGGTCAAGGATGGTTGAATTATATTCAAAAGTATTCATGAATCAACTCCCATGTGGTCTAGTGGCTAGGATACCTGGCTTTCACCCAGGAGGCCCGGGTTCGATTCCCGGCATGGGAAAATATTTTTCTGTAAAACCTGCCATGCTTCTTAAAACCGCGCTACTTCCGATCGATTTTGTTGTAAGTTTGGCCACAACATTGCGTTGAATTGTTCTGGACGGAAATATACTCAAGAAAACGTAATATACTGACAATGGTTGAATTTTTCATTCAGCAATCTGCTGAATTTGAATGAACTAGTTTGCTGGTGGTCAGAAGACCAGATACAACTCTGCTAGTCAATTTGTCTTATACATTTTTTAAATATCCAAATGAACTTTTTCGGAGGTCGGGTCAATTGATGATTCTTTTTCTTTCGATCCAAGTATTCTGGAGTAATCGGCAACCAACATTATCTTCCGAGCGAGTCGTATTTGCGCCTCTGTGTGATCTATTTTGTGACGTTTGAAGCAGTGACTGCTATTTTTAAATGTTTAAATTGCTAGATGTAACCTTCTCAGATTGTTGGGAAGATTTCGAGACTGGTATTGTGGTGTTTTAGGAGCTCGGGTAATGAATCCAATTATTCATATTTTTATAGATTTTATTTTGTCTCCCTACATTTAATCATGCAAATGGGCGTTCAGCAAACTTTACAGTGAACATATTGCCAGTTGAGTTTGAACTACTAGGCGTTTTCTAATAAATATTTACATAACGTTAACTTCCACGTTCAACGGAGAAATGGATGACGTTTCCACCTTCGGCGCTGATGATTCCAGGTTCGAGTCCTGGCAAGATCGAAATCATTTCCGAAACAGCGTGTACCACGTACATCTTCATACGATACTTCCAACATCTGTGATGCGTGATAATTGCATATAAATCTAAACAGGATCGTGCGTGAACATTATGCAGTACATCGTCAGCCAAGTTTAGATCTGTTGGTCGGCTGGAAGAGCCACTAGAAACGTCACAACTTTGATAAACCTGTCGAAAACCTTAAGATGCTGTTACCATTTCCATGAAATTATTTGTAGACCTGAACAACTCAACATAGTAAAGCTTCAGATTTTTTCCTCATTATTTAAATGAATTGTGGGGGCGACCGAGATTGAACAGGGACCTCTAGATCTGCAGTCGAACGCCGGCATGATTATTATCTTTAATTTTGGATTGTCTCCAAACAATGTAAAACTGTGTTTTCTTGTGCTGAAACGTCTTTTAATTATGTTAGGTTGAAAAACGTAAGTCTACATCTGTTACTACCCTTCCGTGGGCATTGGACAATACAGTAATTATTAACATGTATGTACAGTACTGGAAAAATTATTATGGATTTTTGAGATTTCCGGTATTTTTACATAAGAAGGTGAAATAAACACAATTTATGTAATGATAGATGATTTATTTCGTATTATTTATGCAGAACGAGTATTTCAGTAGTAAATTTGATCTCCTTTAGCAGGTTTCTAGTGATATCTGGCAATAATTAGCTGTCGGTCTATGGCAATGATCAATTCCATCACGTGGTCCACATGCTGCAGCCCACGTTTCGCTC
>SDVV010037927.1:0-10787 GCA_016164225.1 Gammarus roeselii
TATATAGATATACAGATACAGACACTAGGCCGAATCCTTCAGAAAGGGATATGGCCGACGGCAAGGCCCACCTTACACCCTCATACGCTCACACTCACACAACTTAGCCCTTCTGTGCCAAAGGGTCCGGCCGGTACCCCCGCCCCCGCATCATACACTCTGGGTCATGAGTGCAGTTCGATGATCCGTTGTCAGCAGCAGGGCCCGACAGTTTTCACTGGTTTACCCCCGGCCGCATCATAATAGCCGCCCCCCCCCCCACGACCATCCCGATAGCGGGATGCCAAGGGCGGGAAAGCACATCAGAGCACCGTCAAAATCAACCATTCACAACCAATCTCTACTCACGCCTGTTCATTTTACGCTCTCTCGCTACCTCAACATTCATGTCTCTACTTCCTAATGCCTGCTTCACACCACCCATCCATTCAAACCGCGGTCTACCTCTAAGCCTGCGACCACTCACCTCCGCATTTATCACCCTTTGTCACCATGTCTCCCTTCATCCATCCTCTCCATGTGCCCGAACCTTCCCAGAAAACGCGAATCCACTCTGTTGTCAAACTTTTTTACCATCCCTGTTCTGATTCGAACCTTGTCGTTGGTGAACCGGTCTCTCAGCATTACTCCAACCATGCTCCTCAGACATTTCCTCTCGAAAACATTCAACCTTCTTCTCTCCTCTGATCTCACCCCCCAAGTCTCAGCTCCGTAGAGTACAGTTTGGACACCAACACCCTTATGCAGCCCTCTCTCTGATTCCATCCCCAACGTCCTACAGCTCATTACACTCTTCAGTGCACCCAACACTTTACACCCCTCCTCCACTCACGCCTTCACTTCAGTTTCCACTAGGTCAGTTATCTCCACATGGTGTTAGCCCAGACACCCAAAACACTGAACTTCCTCAACGAGCTCTCCATTTAAGGGGACACTAATTTTGCCCACATCGACAGTCCTCGAGCATCTCATTACTTTACTCTTACGCTCGTTTACTCGAAGCTTCCTCCTCTCACACACTCTACCAAACTCAGACACTAGCCTACAAAGCTTCTCCTCCGAATCCGCAACCAGGGCCGTATCATCAGCATATAGCAACTGGCTCAACTGCCAACTCCACCCATTCGCTTCCAACAGTTCCAAGCCACGACCCAGCACACTCGCGTTCACCTCCCTGATCACTCCATCCATATAGAGGTTAAACAGCCAGGGAGACATCACGCAGCCATGTCTCAGTCCCACTTCCACTGTGAACCAATCACTCACCTTTCTTCCCACTCTGACACATGCTCGGCTACCAGAATTATATGAATTAGTAAACGATAACACTGATCTCGGATATTCTGGTGAGAAGTAACAATATGAATTCCAACCCTATAACACTGATCCCGGATATACTGATAAAAAGTAATAATATGAATTAGAACCCAATAATATAGTGTACACTGACACACTCCTATATTGAGCTCCTGTATTGTTATGAATAAATATATACTTACATCAATATCAATGACATTTCACATACCGATTACGTGAGTTTGTGATGGTTGAGCGCACGTTGGTGCCTCCTCCCCCACCTCCGAGCTAGGAAAGGTGTTGTCTCCGAGGATGTCTTCGGAGAAGGCAGACAATCATGATAAAGACGATGAGAGCGTTGTGATCGAAATCGGCAACGATATCACATGCAAGAAGAGTAAAAAGATACACACAAAAATAAATGTATATCTGACAATGTTTCAATAATTGCTAGCAATGAAACATGATTTAAAAAAATCATATCAGAAACGATCGAGTAATAAAAGATTTGTGTACATTTCTAATATATGCACGATATATAGTGAACGGATGCATCAGGTCAAACAAGAAACATATTCTGAAAAAGAATCAATAACATTTCAATAAATATTGGGGCTCTGAAAATATTGCTAAACTATGGAAACAAACTTTTGGATACAAGAGTTGGAATTGATGGAAATAACAATACCAAAGCTGTCTAGCCGTCCAAATTTACGTTAACAGTGTGGATAAAGGAACAAGATCTTGTCGCTTAAAAAAATCGACGTACATCATTGGGAGGTAAAGTAAACAATTGCACATGAATCTAACTTAAAATCATGAAATCATGGGAAACCTACACTGACTGGAACCTCAGACATACAATGACATGAAAATCGTTATGGAACAATAAAAAATTGAAATTTATGGATATTATTAGCAAAACAGTATAGAAGATACAGTCCAAATGGAATTTAATACGAACAAAATAATATCTAATGAAAAAATCTCCATGACAGGGTAAAACCTACATTATCGAACAATATACAGGAACAGACTACCATAACCATACAATCGTTGCAAATTGATGTAAAAATTAACCTAACAGTACGTAGAGAATGTGTTAACATAACTAACCCAATAAATAAAACTGGTGCAAACCTAGTACTATGGATAAACAGGTTCGTAATCAGAACGATTTAAACCTTTCAAGATGAAAATCTGATTAAAAAAATCTTAATCGTTGACACTAACATATTAAATTTTCTTGCTATAGGTAGGGACGCGGAAACAATAATTAAGGGTAACTAGAAACGGTAAATAATGATCTGAATCTCGAAACAATGACCGCCAAAAACAAAAGCATTCTAACATATATCATAACACCTTCACAATAGCATACAAATGCAAAACACTGTCATTGAATCACCTTTGGAGAACGACACTGATTTTTTATTAGAGACACTGGTAAATGTAATCTGTTCTTTGGATGCTGGTGGCACGTCACTGATATCGGGAAGTTGTTTCCCTCTCCTTTAAAAACGGACCCTTGACCGAACCGGTATGACGTCACTAGGAGGTCTTATCGGCTTCGATGCGTCTCTCTTTACCCATCAAAAGTATGACTCGCCGTCAACCGTCTGGTTGGGCGTGAATGATGAATTCACGTCTACAAGATTTATTCTATAAATAATCCAGAGAGGTGGTAATTATGCATATTTTTAATTAGATGCAACCGTGTAAATATACAAATAAATATAAACTTGAACGCGTGATTCATTATCCAAGTACACAGAGTGTATTCTGTAAATGTTCCAGATGATGTAAATATGCAAATAAATATAAACTTGAACGCGTGTTTCATTATCCAAGTACACAGAGTGTATTCTGTAAATGTTCCAGATGATGTAAATATGCAAATAAATATAAACTTGAAAGCGTGTTTCATTATCCAAGTACACAGAGTGTATTCTGTAAATGTTCCAGATGATGTAAATATGCAAATAAATATAAACTTGAACGCGTGATTCATTATCCAAGTACACAGAGTGTATTCTGTAAATGTTCCAGATGATGTAAATATGCAAATAAATATAAACTTGAACGCGTGTTTCATTATCCAAGTACACAGAGTGTATTCTGTAAATGTTCCAGATGATGTAAATATGCAAATAAATATAAACTTGGAAGCGTGTTTCATTATCCAACTAGACAGAGTGTATGAAATACGAAGTGAACGAACCCTACCCCAACAAGAACAAACATTTAATCGAGTATCGAAGTCTAAGTATAATCAGCAATGATGAAATTGTTTATCCAACCTTGGAGGTATCAATAGTGTTCAAAATTTACTATGAGCTTATAATTGAGACTAGATCCTCACTTTTTCAATTGTATACAAATGCTATAAATCGGGCGGTAACATGAATTAATTCAATTTAATTAAAATCATCAGTACGCTGTTGATTATGTTCAAGTAGACTTACAGCGTGAGCGTATAAATGTATTGCTTATTGTCTCCATAGCTACTTTGTATCTGATAACATACTTAACGATGTGTGCTGACAGGTGCACTCTATGCTGAAGAACCTTTGTTCATTGGCAACAAATAGAAGCCCAATGTGTAATAAAATATCTAATGCCATATACATAGCGAGTGATTATTGGTCCCATAAATTGTGATATAGAGACGTGATCTTACGATTAGAGGAGATGCCGAGCGGCTGTGATCTAGCTGCACGTGCTCGAGACATCGAGATATCGAGACATCGAGACATCGAGATATCGAGACATCGAGACATCGAGATATCATCAGTGAGTGGCACTGATGGATGAAGCCAATCTACCACCGGGCTAGCGATGGAGTGTCATCGTGCCACCACCACTTGACTGATGATGTACGAGTGCCAAAAGATACAGCCTATACTGCCAGCGATGTTAAGTTCGCGTGCTACTGTGGGCATATAGCGGTCCTCCAACAGTGGAATACGTGTAAAAAATACGTTTGTAATTTAATCCAAAAATATAGCTTTATATCCTTTACGTCCAGTCAGCCCCTAAATACTCCTTACTCGCCAAAATCAAGCATTTGAAAATGATATAACGTAAACGAACACTAATTAATACGATATACTTATAGAAAATATTAACATAAACATCAACATATACTGGTTAAATAACAAAACATTCCCCTACACGGAATTATAAACGAACAACAACAATCATATCGGCGCACCTGGACCGGTCACCTGGGCAACCGCCAAATGGGGCGTGCAAAATGCGTAACACCGTACACCCTTCGTGACGTGTTAGGAGGCCGATTTGCAAATAGACACCCTGACATGTGGCGTGGTAGGAGGCCGATTTGCAAATGGACACCCTGACATGTGGCGTGGTAGGAGGCCGATTTGCAAATGGACACCCTGACATGTGGCGTGGTAGGAGGCCAATTTGCAAATAGACACCCTGACATGTGTCGTGATAGGGAGCCGATTTTCAAATAGGCCCCTTTTATACTACTGTCATCATACTGCCATCCCGATATGGTATTAATATTTATAACCGCACCTCGTCCATAAAATTTGGTCATAAACTCGTTCTTGCGCTTGGCCAGGGTAAACGGGAGTAAGAGAGGACACTTTCCGTTGACATAAACTGCATTTGATCGGTGATAGTGAGGCCAAATCTTTCTAATATATGAAGACATGATAGTCTCGAAAGAATTTGCAAAACTGTGGTCATTGCACATGCACAAAACTAAATATTTACTGACGGCATCGGTTCCTGCGATAAAGTTAGAATATTTGAGTAATTATATATAAACCGAAGGGTATTCTAATATTTACAGAGCGAGTGGCAGGTCCCATTTGTGAGAAATTTGACGAAAGTGCCTGATACTTGTTCGACAATTTTGTTCTCAAGTGTCTTTCAGTAGTCTGAGATGATCTTGGTTCAAAGCTGTAGTCTTTTTTCAATTCATCTATACATTTGATAACTTCGACAGCGGGAAAATTGGCTACATTTTTTATTTATTCATAAATACTCGGATTCATTAAAGTATTATTAATACCCGGATTCACTAACCATATGCTTATTTCCGTATTCACTAACGTAAACACAGAACAGAAATATAGGATTAGTATGACACTCATTCTCATCGTCGTTTCTGGTTCACTGCTCTCGTTCTCACGAGGACAGATTTTGTTCGAAATAAAGCTAAAAAAGGGTTTCGGATGAGTTTTGAACTCTTCTGCATATTATATATTTTTTTGCCTTGTCGTCATGTGTGTGTATCTTTTTTGTCGATCGCTTCGGTTTGTTTTGTGATTGAAGGTGCTGCAGATATGCTTACCAGCGCTGAAGCTGTTTGTCTGCTGATAGTCTGTTTTTTTGCGAGGTATGATCAAATTCAATATTTTTTAAAGTGAAAGTAATTTTTTCAACATTTGATTGACTTCACGTCTGAATTTATTTTTTCGCTGACGCCATTGCCACTCTTACGTCCTCTCAGTTCGCCCGTCTAAAGTTAGGTGCTTCGTCTTAGTTTATCGTCGTTCCAACTCGAGTTCTATCCTAAAACGGACTCATTTAAGGTCACTAGTTACGAGTGGTTCGCCCACGTCAACGTTGGTAACTTGAGAGTCACTTGCACTAAATAGAAAGTCAAGGATATTGCTGCCTCTTGTAGGTGTCGTTACCATTTTGGTCATGAACTTATCGTCAAGATAATCAATGAGGCGTCTGTCAATGAGGCGTCTGTCACCAGTCGCAATACTTTATTGTGGTGTGACGACATCGACGAGGGTATTGTATTGATCGATATCATCTTCAACCTCGCTTCTTTGGAGATGATGGACGGGGTGATTTGATAATCTGTATGTTAACCGACCACTTGAATTGATAGTCTCGTGTCTGCTGCTTAGAATAGTAACCTGGATGCGCCTAGATAATCTCTAGTCTTCGTTATGTTAGTCCCTCCGTTCATTCATGTATACCCAACTCGTCGAAATTGGGTCGGAGACTTCCAGCGTTTACATGATGATAACATCTGAGTGTACTGCCAGTAACACGATTTCTTGTTACATGACTTGTGTTGCGTCTATTATGATGTTGTATTGTTGCTAATATTCTTGTTTTCATTTACAGTTTCTAGTTATACTTCACTCCATGCTTGCGGGCATCCAATCTACCGAAGTGATTTGCGAGTGAATCATACCGATGAGATTCATTTGGGGGGGGAGGGTCATGGGATTTATTCGGGGGGGGGGGGGGGCAGATTTGCTTGTGCCACTATCAATGACCGTTATAAAGAAGTGTGTGAGCAATGGTGCAGAACCACTCGGAATTGGAGAGTTTTTCTGCTGTGACACGTGGGTTGACCGTTTTCTTTGCAGTACAAGCAACAGGGTTATTCGGATGGGCATAGCTGGGCATCAGCCCGTCTGTGATGGTCGTCAAGGGAACAGTGTGAGTATCTATGTCTTCCTGTGACAATAATTTTGACTTCGTGTGCCCATACCTCGAGCATTTATAGCAACGAATCGGACGCCTCACTAAGGAAGAAACCTGAATTTTGCCAAGAAATTGTACGTTTCTGCCTTATGTTGGGTTTGTGAAGTTGATTTTTTTGCAGGAGGGCCGTAGTGTTCTTCATTTAATTTTTGCATCATCAGCGCAATCTTTTCATTGTACACATACAAGGGCGGTGATGAGCTCATCAGCGTTCGTTTTTTTAATGTCAATCAAGCCTGAACTCGTGGTGTTTGTTGGATTTGTGAGGGAGGAGTGTGCGTGTTTCTCATTTATCACATTCAGTTCTTTGATAGTAGGACTCTGATTTGCAGATTCGTGACTACTTTGACAGTGAAGCTCTCTTCACTGCTGGTATCGATGTTTAATTCTGGTCTGCCAAAAATGGACCCAAGCTCTTCTCGTAAAGGGTATGGACTGATGTCCAGTATATTCATGGTATAGAAGGTAATTTTTAAATATATGGGAAGTCAGGGCTCTAATTAAACAGGTTGTGCGGGTCAAATCGGCAACACTGTTTTATTCCCGTTGTTGTTTGAGGGTTTGGTTGGGATATTTTGGGGCCTAGAGCCGTTGACATTATATGGTGGTGTTATGCTTAGGTCTCTTGTGCTTTGGTTAGTCGGTTGTATATGATTTTTTTAGGTTGAAGGGTTAAATTTGCGACACAATCCTCAAGATTTGTGAGTCGATAATCGGTTGTACTGAATGCTGTAGTTTAGTTTTCGCTTTATTGCTCGGAATGACCATTGAATTTATTCAGGGTAATTTGCAGTCCATACACACTTGTTGTTGACTTCGTGATGCGACCCTCGGTTCCGTCGTCTCCGGCCGAGGCAGGATCACCTGGCGGTAGAAACGCCCGTCATGGAGGAGCCTAAGTGTGTTGCTTTGAAATTGGTGTGTGCCGCACTCCAGAGGTGTTGCAGGCCACTCTTCGTTGGGGTTTGTTCCTGCCTCTCATTACACCCCGGACTCAGCGCGAGGGGTCGGTCTGAGCGGTCGATGGTTCAACCTCCTTCTTGGTGTCGGATGATGGATTTCTACTCCAATCTGATTTGAGTGGCTTCTTGATCAGCTTTACCGATTCTACATTTATTTTACCACAGTAGATAGGGGACTAACTAATATGCAGTTTTAGGTCTCCGCACAAATGAAGAACCAACTTCTGCTGTATAAAAGATTCTCCGCTTAGAACACTTATTGATTATCTGAGTATTATGTCGATTATTTAAAGCTATGTCGATTATTAATTCGATACTTTCTAGCTGCTGCAATATTGTTGACGTTCACTCTTCAATTAAACACAAATCAAGCTTAGTGCTAGATCCCTAACAATAATTTTCGTGTTTCATCGATATTTTGATAAACTCTAATTTGAATAAAAAGTGACCGTACACACCTAAAATATCAGTCCGTGAAATCAAAATGAAAAGTTGACAAGGGTAAAAGATTCTGGAAGCATTTTTTGTAAATTTCGCATACAAGCGAATTCATTACCAAGCGATTTGGTTTACATCAAAACAAACACATAAAGTATAATAACTGATTTGTCAATGTCCTAAAGAAGTCTCAACTATGTAAATATTGTTACAGAATTATGCAATTTAATATAATAGTAATTGATCAAATGGTCACAGAGCCACCCAGACAACAGCGTTAGTGAGCTCCTCCATAGGGTGCGCCCCTTTCACAGACAGCGTTAGTGAGCTCCTCCATAGGGTGCGCCCCTTTCACAGACAGCGTTAGTGAGCTCCTCCATAGGGGGCGCCCCTTTCACAGACAGCGTTAGTGAGCTCCTCCATAGGGTGCGCTTCTTTCACAGACAGCGTTAGTGAGCTCCTCCATAGGGTGCGCCCCTTTCACAGACAGCGTTAGTGAGCTCCTCCATAGGGTGCGCCCCTTTCACAGTAGCCGAACGACTTTAGGTGGATTGTTATTTTGTCAGATAACTTTTTTGATTACACAAGTTAAACCTGGTCTCACAGCCTGTGTCCCGCAGGACACTACACGTCCTTGCCCCCCCAACACTCCCCACTCCCCGCAAACGGTAACTTCGCCTAACTCAAGTTACTTCATTACAAGCTAGAATCTAACCGAGCTACGCCTAAGCAAACTTTTCTAGACGAATCTCATACCTGCCTGAATCCAGCCCTCTACTGCCCCCCCCCGACGTGCACTCAGCGCCAGGTCTCTTTGTTCACGGAGTTACAACCGGTGAACAACGCTCAATAATATCACATTTTTCTGTTGCGAGCAATTTTTAAACTTCCTCAATTGAGCGTAACCGTCGACAAGCACATTCCAAACGAGGCTTTGACGGTAATGGTGAGTGCCAGCTTTTTTTTGGAATAAATGTTAGGAATTTATTTTTTCATTCAGATTTGCACCAACTGCTGTTTGATCTTTTTTATGAGGCATGCGGTAGACAAGTGCTGGGGGCCAGGTCGGGCGAGGCATGCGGTAGACAAGTGTTGGGGGCCTCGTCGGACGAGGCATGCAGTAGACAAGTGCTGGGGGCCTCGTCGGGTGAGGCATGCGGTAGACAAGTGCTGGGGGCCTCGTCGGGCGAGGCATGCGGTAGACAAATGCTGGGGGCCGCGTCGGGCGAGCCATGCGGTAGACAAGTGCTGGGGGCCTCGTCGGGCGAGGCATGCGGTAGACAAGTGCTGGGGGCCTCGTCGGGCGAGGCATGCGGTAGACAAGTGCTGGGGGCCTCGTCGGGCGAGGCATGCGGTAGACAAGTGCTGGGGGCCTCGTCGGGCGAGGCATGCAGTAGACAAGTGCTGGGGGCCTCGTCGGGTGAGGCATGCGGTAGACAAGTGCTGGGGGCCTCGTCGGGCGAGGCATGCGGTAGACAAGTGCTGAAGGCCTCGTCGGGGGGTGGAGAGAAGGACGCACGCACACGCATTGCTTCATGGGACGAATAAATAGCATAAAAACCGCGCTAGGAAAAAACATGTCAATTAAATGTGACGCTGTGCTGTGGCACAGGTATCGTCCGAGTTATGTCATACCTGCTCTCAGGTGTTGGTTGGTCTGCCAACAATGAGAAACTCTGCTAACTGCATGTGGCATCTGAGTCATATTATGGCTGATATGTTTTGGTGGCTATATGATGGCCGCCATGTAATGGACACCTTAAACTAGCCACGATGTACTAACTGCTTTGTAATAGTCGCTTGGTCAACTGTTCTCAGCAGTTAGAGGATTCGTGTATTGATGATACACTTGTTGATTGTTGCCGCGATCAACAGTCAGCGATTAAAACATCAGTATTACCCACCCTCAGTTTTTGGAATCAAATCAACCGAGACAAGACGCTAAATAAATTGAGTAGGGTCGGTGTTTCTGTGTTCAGAATTATCAATACATATCATCAGCCACACTCGGTCCCTGTGGACGATATTGAAAGGTATCCACTTTTAATGGAGTTCTACGTAAAGTTTGTAGATTATTGCTTGAAGTTGGGCAAAATAATGTTTAGATAACTGTTAACTTGGAGTGTTTCCTATAAATTCCCCCTCATACCTTCGTCAGCAGACCATCAAAAGCCGCCCCTAGTGGAGGCTCGTTTGATGTTGGGAAGCGTCTAAAAGCCGTAGGAGCCTTGGGATTCTTTATGAAAAAACGCAGGGATGGAGACTAACACTACCAAAGTGAATCCGCTATGAGCGTTCGCAGGCTGAAAAGGAGGCACGACCAGCATCATCAAACTAACTAAATATCGACGATGCTCTGGAAAAACGGACACGCTAGTAGATAAAAAGAGTACCACTAAACGGACACGCTAGTAGATAGAAGGAGTACCACTGAACGGACACGCCAGTAGATAAAAAGGGTACCACTAAACGGACACGCTAGTAGATAGAAGGAGTACCACTGAACGGACACGCTAGTAGATAGAAGGAGTGCCACTAAACAGACACGCTAGTAGATAGAAGGAGTACCACTAAACGGACACGCTAGTAGATAGAAGGAGT
>SDVV010037928.1:0-10787 GCA_016164225.1 Gammarus roeselii
GGCCACTGAGGACCTCATCGGTGCTCGCTACTGTCCCCATTGATGCATACCGGGTAATCCATCGCGGCCACTGAGGACCTCATCGGTGCTCGCTACTGACCCCATTGATGCATGCCGGGTAATCCATCGCGGCCACTGAGGACCTCATCGGTGCTCGCTACTGTCCCCATTGATGCATGCCGGGTAATCCATCGCGGCCAGCTGATTATCATCATTGCTTGCTGAGTACCCTATTTATGTTTGTTGAATACCCCAATGGTGTTTGCTGAGTACCCCATTGGTGCTGGTTGAGTAACCCATTGGAGCTTGCTGAGAACCCCATTGGTGCTGACTTACCCCAATAATTCTCGATGAGGACCCTAGTGGTTCATGCTGATCACCATCGATGCTCGCTGAGCCCCCAATTGGGCCTTGCTAGCCGAAGATCTCGTCCAAGCCCGCTTTGAACCCTTTCTGCCCGCTGTTGACCTCATTGCTTCCAGCGAAGGACCCCATCGGTGCCCGATAAGTCTCAATCAATGCTCGCTGCACTTGCCAGCTGAGAGACTACTCAGCAATAATTGTTTGGGACCCAAGGGCTCGCCTCGAGTTGGTTTCGTTGGGATAAAGAAGTAATCTGGCCATCCAGGTCACTGAGCGATAGAGGAAACTGAACGACAAGGGAGGAACGGGGTTGGATCGCAAGTGAGGTTATTAGCTATTGCAAAGATCGCTTGCGCTACCCTAAGAACTTTTAACAAAAATCTTTATGGATATATTCTAATGGATCGAATGTTACGTAATTCGTAATTATCTTCCCTTTACCGCTAACGACATCACTGACATCGACGATGCTGTAACTGCACCACTACAAACATTATGGGAAATTGCACCAAATCAATTTTCACATTTTGCTTTTCATTCTTTGGGAGTGGCATTTTTCTTGCTAACTGAAACAATTCTGCTAACATTCGTGTCTTATAATGAATAAACGTTATGGTTGGATGATGTTTTTTATTCAAATATGTCTTTACCTTCATATTTTTTATTCCTCGCACCTACCGCAAATCGCCTCACATGTGCAATGACAACACGTCACGCAGTTGGTGTCAATTTTTCCGCGGTGGTGCAAATCTTGCACGCAACCAAGTGGAAAAACGAGAATGAATCGTTGCCTTATTCTGAACAATCAGTGTAATTATTTGACCTCTCCAATTATTAGACATTCAATAGGATTCAATTCAAAATCTCAAAAAATGTTGGAACAAATGCAAGATTGACGTTTATGGAGCAATTTGTGTCGACAAATCAAGTGCCCCATTGGACGATTGGAGTTGATTTGGAACGGACACGTTTAATATCTTCACCGATGTATTCCACCACCAAATTCAGTTACAGCTCAAAGTCCGAGTACAAATAAATGTTCTGTCTGTCGTTATGGAATGACGGCGTAAAGGGAGCCACAGTGTGCTGCCAGTGTGTTTTATTTATTTCGGTAGACGACAATCGCATGCATTAGCAGCCTGTGGTCTCTGCTGAGAAACGAAGAACCTTTCATTCCCAGCCGGTGTCCAAGCTTGCGACACTTAGTATATTGGCACTTTGTGGGTCAGGATCTCACAATATTGAGTGATGATTTAAAACGTTCGAAGAGTCACTGAAAATAGAATCGATGCAGATGTTTCACTGGGATGTTACTTCTTCCCCTGTGTTATCAACATTTCTGCTGTGGCTCTCGCTTAAGTCAACATACCCAATATTACTCGAACATAAAATATCGAAACTTCATTTCTGAACAATGATGTGTCATAAAATTATAGAATCCCGGAATAAATTGTAAAGCGACTTAAAAAAAAATGTGCACTTTGTACACTAGTGCATGTACATGCCAAAACAAATTATGTCTCCCCTTCAGGATAATGTGCTTACTTTCTGAACCGTTATCAGCTTGGCGTAAGGAGCGAAAAGTGATCCGTCTGCGAGTGAAAGACGAAGAACTTGGACGAAAGAAAAATGATTAGATTTCGGGATTATTCAATTTCATCCATGCCATTAAAGACAGCGCGTACGAATATCTGTGTGTCTTGCCTGGCACGCTTTTCATTATTAGATAGGTCAACATTTCGAGGGTGGCTTCTAAATTGGAGGAATGGTCCCCAATACGGAGCAAAAACCTAGGGGGCCTTTCCAAGCCTCCGAAAATATTTGTATCAATAGAAAAGTTATATACGTATTACATTCACTGCCGACGACCAGCGTTATGCCGTTTAACAACAATTGCAAACCAATTTTTTATACAATGGGGAAAGAGAATCCTATTTTCTCTGAACTGAATGCAAATAGGTTCGTTGATAAGAGACGAGAGCAATTTACAGGAGATAGAAGACAAGGATAACATTGTAACTACAATCCAATTGACTCCCAGATTAAACTAATCTAGCGAAATGGAGGGTCGGGTGACAGCGCTGGCCTTGCTTCATTGCAACTGTCTTTTCGTCCAATTAAATAGTCACTAATAGGACACATTAGTGGATAATAACCACTAACAGGACACAATAGTGGATATTAGCCCCTAGTAAGACACAATAGTGGATAATAGCCACTAGTAGGACACAATAGTGGATAATAGCCACTAGTAGGACACAATAGTGTATAATAGCCACTAATAGGACACAATAGTTGATAAGTGCCATTAATAGGACACAATAGTGAATACGTCGTCGTGTCCTATCCAGCCCGAGCACGTTTTGGTCGCAGGTTAGTTGGCCCGTTGAATTCATTCGACTCTAATTTCCGGTCCGTTTTATTTAGCGTTGAACCACTAATACAAGATATTCCCAGTTGAAATGCGTATATATTTGATAGCATGCAGAGCGCAATAAATCGCGTGAACTTTTGGGTGGCGATAATTGAACGCTGCCATGTTATTGCTGCAGAGATGGAACCAGAGTGATTGCCGAAGTATTTCATTAGCATTGTGACTGCAGAGCAATTCCTCATCCTGCACGTCCAAATTATTCTGAGTTTTTAATTTCTATAATTTTTCCATTCCTATTCCTTGCATTGGAATTAGTTAGAAAGTGATTAGTAAAAAGCTGAGGGTTTCCAGGCAAGGCCCGTCCGTCCTGAGAGTGGGAATGCTGCAGACGCTCTCTGAATTTCTGCTGTTTCGTCCCCAACAATATTCGTCGGATTTCTGAGTTTAGGGAGGCTGACATCTTCATAGCCCGCAGCATTTCGCGTAGATGCCCCCTTCTCGTGCAGCATCACCTTACATTAGTGTTGGTATCGGAGTCAACAAGTATGCATATCCAATTCTAGTTGGTCGTACACTATCATCACATTGATGGTTATAGTTTATCCCTGTCTATCGCCTCAATAAAGAGAAACTGTTGCATCTTTCCAAACATCAACAAGCAAGTCGACCATCAATAACTGCATTCCACGATCTTTCCAAACAAGCGAATACAACACCATCATTACAGTGAATGGAAATTAGGTAAAGATGCAGTGTGCCCATTTACGGTTATCTTCGGCCAGAATATAAGATCATCATTTATCATAATTTGTTCCATGTTCCCAATGAACGTGTCCGTCGAATTTTTTCTTGTTCTTTACTGATACTTGGACCATAAAATTTGAATCACATTTTTTCAGTGTGAAATGATTGATTTAGTCTGAGGAACACACGCATTAGTAATTGCATTCAACCAGCAAAAAATTCGTAATAGTCTACAAAAGGTTTTCTTTAGATGGTACATATTATTAGCTAAAATCCAATCAGTATATTTGTTCGGTTTTGAGCAAGGAGGACCTCCGTATACTTTTGAATTTGTTCTGAATAACAGTAGGCTCGTTTCCTTCGTTGGCCTTCAAACCGATTGGTCAGACGGAACTTCACGCAGTCTTCACGAATCTTCAATTATTGAATCGGTAGAGAAATCGAAGATGTTCTCGGTCCACACTCTCTGCCATACACACAAACTCTATCATCCACACTGTCTATGTATCCACAGATCCAATTTAAATACCGAATGCAAAACGGGCTTTACTCACATACGCGTGCGGAGTGACGACAAGAAGAAAACAATAGGCCGCCCCCCCGCACTATCACGATCATTTCGCTCATGTGTTGCTGCCTCCGCGGATACATTAGCCCTGCTGTGTATTCTGGAATACATGTATTCGCTCTGAGACTGTTATAGTCATTCAGTGCAATAATATTATCATTGTCCAATTGATAAGTGTAACGACTACCGCATCGAAAAGCTTCGTGCACCTTTAGATGGTAGGTGTGCAGATTGTAACCACAGCTTGGCCGTGCAAATCGAACATCCAAACAAAATAAAATATTGGTATTGCTGCTGCTTCGGGTAATGAAATTACACAATTTGAAAGGATAATAACTGAATCATCAGTATTTCATCTTTCCAACTTCATTAACGCCGGGAAATGAAGTGTTTTTTCCCTTATGTGATTTGTCATTGACTAGGTCTTAAAGACTTAAATAGGCAACCGGTTTCAATCCGTCGCCTAAATTCTGTCTCTGATAGGAACTGAGATAAAATGAACCAAACTTCAGTCCATGAGAAATGACGGGTGAGCAGGCAAAAAAAACGTGGGGGATATGTTTTTACATGTTGATGATTCGGGGAAAGTTTTTTGAAAGTTGGTGATCTGCGCACGTGACACAAGCGTTGTTATTCGATGATCGGTTGAACGGTGGGTCTTCATAGATTGATAATTTGGTGGCAATAGCTCTGAATTTGCTGTAGTCATAAATACCTCTTCTTTATAAATAATTGAAAACTCATAAATTGTCCCCTACTAAATATTTTTCTTTTCTCGATCTTCCGCCATTCTCCCTGATGTTTGAAGCGTCCGAGGATATTTTCCCATGTTTTCCTTCTACGTTCTTAAATGATTTTATGAGTAAAACGATGCTGTGGGGAGGACGATGGGATGGGTACATTAGTACCAACCAATGTGCCCGTACACCAATAATGTCTGTCTTTTCATGTCTGCCCCCACAGAGCTACTGTGGCTGCATGTGTTCGCGAGTTCCACCCACACTTCAAAAATGACTTCAAGTGTTATTGTGTGTCCTCAAACTAGCCATCCCTGCGTGTCTCATTTTGTGTCCACACTCCGGCAATGTTGTTTTATCCTAACCACCCAGCAATTCACTCCTGGTACCAATACCATTATCAGTCCAGCGTCATTTGCCTTCATTAGCATAGAAAGAGGTCAATCTGAGCCAAGGGTGGCCCGTTAACAGCTCGGCCGGAGAGGGAAACATGACAGTGGAGCGAAATTAGGTTCTTCTTATCATAACATCATTAGAAAAGCTGCCATCTAAATTAACAGATTGGTAGCCAGCGTATGAAGGGACGCTTGGAGAGGTATTCCCTTCTGCGAACCCTCTCTAACTAGTTCCCTTTGAGAGGTGTTTCTTCTAGATGCATTTGTATATTTGACGATTGCTAACTGAAATCCTACAATGGTGTATAGATCTTTGAATTTGTCGGTTTCGGTTTGATGGCCTTCGTTACCTTATATCCTTCCCTCGTGACCCGCTTTGAAAAAAAAAGTTCGAAGTGTGCACATGTAAATTTTCCGAGTTTGGCGAAGAGTACTCTCATATACCGTCTTCTCTCATCACCGGCTTTTGCCAGATGCGAGATTATTATTTTGTCTACCCGAGACAAGTGTCTTGTCTGCATTACCTCCGTGCAATCGTCGGTCATTTTTTGAAAATGGGAAAATAATTAATTTGTTGCTGCCAATACGCTGAACTGTTTTTATGGGTCAATCAAGCTGAATAGGCAGGCTTATACTTTTCATTGCAAGGTGAATGCAATGGGGAGCAGTGCAGTTCCTCCACGATTCAAACTTGAAGAGCATGATAGGTTGTTTTTTGAACAATCCCAGAACTGTGTCTCTAAGTACAAGAAGTATACGCGTTTAGATAAATTGAATACAGAAATATCAGAATACACAGATGATACGTACCAAGTCTTCGTCAGCGTGAGCTGTTCTGAAGACAACATTTGCTACCTGGGTGAATTTAATATTAACTTAACACTAGGGTTGAAGAGTAAGGACCAACCGATGGACATGTTGGTAAATTAATCTTGCAAAACTTGCAACGAGGACCTATGAGGTAGGCTGGGAATTCTCTTATACTCAGTCTTTGAGATGGCATCCGTCTGCTTTGTCTGATGTCATGGGTTCTCCTTTTCGTTGGAGGGATGATGCTGTGGGCCGATTGAAGTGTAATATGAAGTATAAAGCAAAGGCTGATCAAAAATTTGAAAACGGAAGAAATCATATCATATACTTATAAACAACATTCTGCATGTGGAACAATTGGATGTCCAGGGACGGGAATTATCAAATATTTTGGGATCATAAAAATCAGATCAGGCCAATTGATTAGATGTGATCTTGAAAATGAGTTTCAAAATCCCATTTCAGATCATTTAAAAATTATTTTATTTATGTGTTCAGATTTTCACGATTCTTATTGGAAACACCGCATTGTTTTGGAGTGTTATTCTGTACTCGAGCAAATTTACGGTTTCATCTTCAATAGCTAATTTGAAAACCATCATTTTTTTACCAGAAAACTCTTTGGAAAAATTTCACATATACACCCACACGACGAAACATTTTAACGCGGAGGAAGCCATACGATGATTAGGGATTAGTTTAACAAATGTGCGGGGTGCCGATGACGCTTGCACGCACTCAAACAGGCCGGACAATGTCTCTAACCGTTAGTGTGTTGGGTGCCAGTATGGCACAGCTGACTGAACGTGTGCCAGGCCGACAAATTAAGAGTGTGCCCTGTAGAGCCACTCTTTTTTACTAGCAATTTATTTGGTAAATAAATATTCTTGCAGTTCAGGGTGACACATTTGGAAGAAGAGTGTCGCCAATGTATCAATAAGTCAATCTTGTACATTATAGCATAGAATGCCAATGTCTCTAAGTCGACGCAGGTGATGAGGTGATGCCGACACACCTCTATGATAGTGTGTCTATGCGGCTCAGAGTATCAGGACTACACTTGTTAGTGTGTCAGTAGGGCATTTAATAATGGGTCAGTACAACTCGTTGCTGATACATTATTGGATGCCAGGAGGACACTTCGTTTTTTATTCCAATGATGTAGCATCACGAGGATAAGTGAAAATAAAATGAAATGAAAGTCGAGTTGTTTATTACAAGGCCAATATTCAGGGGATGGAAATATTGTATTGCTCGTACGAACTCAGTTTTGAGGGAAAATGCAGATACAGACACTAGATCGAATTTCCCAAGAAGAGGGTGGCTGACCGCAAGACGCACCTCACACTTCTCTCCTACACACACACTCTAACAAAATAAGCTCTTTCACGCTAAAGGGTCTGACCAAGAGATCTCTCTAAACACACTCTGGGTCAAGAATGCAGTCCGAGGTCCGTGTCAGCAGCAGGGCCCGACAGCGAAACTGGTTCCCTGCCGCATCATAGTTACCATCCCGCTTCTCAATGTGACGCCAAATGCGGGAAAGCACATCCGTGGAGGGTCAAACCTCATCCATTCCCTACCACTCTCCGCTCACACCTATCCATTGCATACTCTCTGGCTAACTCCGCACTTATGTTTTTCCTTCCTAACGCCTGCTTTACGATATTCGGCCACCCAAACTTCGGTCTACCGATCTGGGCAGGTACACTCCCCTCCGAATTCCTCGTCCTTTTCACCAATCTCTCATCATCCATCCTCCCCAAGTGCTCAAACCATTTCGGAACACTTGAAGCAACTCTGTTTTCTACCTTCTTCACCGATCCAATTTTAGTCATCAACGTCGTAATTGATACTGTCTCTCAGCATCACTCCAGCTATGCCACTCAAGCATTTCATTTCAAAATTATTCGACTGTCTTCTCTTTTATGCCCCTCCCCCAAGTCGCAGCCTCGAAAAGCATATGTGGGACCTCTACCCTTCATACAACCCTCTCTTTGCTTCCATACCCAACGCCCTACAGCTCATTACATGCTTCAGTGCACCCAACACTGTACAGCCGTCCTTCACTGGCGACTTCACCTCAGTTTCCACTAGTTTAGTCTTCTTCACAGGAGAGCCTAGGTATTTAAAACACTGAGCTTTCTGCCCGCTTTGACATTACTTGAACATCTCATAACTACACACGAAATCTCTTCAGAATCCGACACCGGTGCCGTATCAACCGGAATCAGCAGCTGACACAACTGCCAACTCCGCCCGTTCGCTGACAGTTCCTAACCTCGACCCAGTACACTCCCATTTATCTCCTTGGTTACTATATCCGGCAAGAGCAGTGATTAAACTCGCGTTTAATCACTGCTCCAAAGATGTTCTCTTCTGCGCCATCGCCAGTTTCACCTCGTCGTTTCAAGATTCGCAACACTTCATCTTAGCCAGACCCACACGGCGCACACCACAATTGTTCGCACAACTCATCGCTACCCAGCCTTTCACCTCCCACATTGTCCTATTCCTTCTTTAACGCCGGCTGGAACTCCTTAGCTCTGCTCGCTACCTTCAGTTCTTTTACCTACACTACCTCTCTAATGTTCCCCTTCCACCGCTGCTTCACTCCCAATTTTTATTTTACCAATAGATGGTCAGACGTCTCACCACTCATCCATCTCAACCCCCGAGCATACAACAGCATTATTATTATTAAATCTTTTTTATTTCCATCGTCCAGCAATGGGTTTTCAATACTTAGGTCTAACACATCAAACTTATTTTTTTAAATGCCGTATTTGAATTAGCGAAGCGAGAAATAAAAATGAATTTATGACAGCACATCTCCTGTCGGCGGCCGATTTGTAGCTACTTCGTTTTGCAAAGCAGTTTTCACAATATGTGCTATATTTTTAAGTGAGAAACTCATGGGCATGGGATTGATAAATCCAAAATTAATGAATACATTGCAGCTCATATCTAGTTGGCGGCTGGTTTGTCCTTCATGGAATCGAATGGAATACACAATATACCATTAAATAAATACCAACACCTATATATTCATACTAATATACATATACATGCACGTACATATATATACAAATACATAAACATGTACACATACAAATACACACATATACGCGTACATACCTACATACATATACCGACGACAATCAGTATAATTCAGTGGGGGAGTACAAAACTTAGATGGACGGAGTTCTCCAAGAGAAGAATAGAGAACAATGTTACCTTTTATGATGGCGATTGCAACTTAAAAATGGTACGGTGATTGATATAATTCATTAATTTATTTATAACTGTATTGAAATTACTTCTGTGAGAGAGTGGCTACATATTATTCATCGACAGACAGAGCACACTTTAAAAGGATTGAGACATTGAAATAGATGAGACGTTAGCTAACAGCAAGGGTAATTGGCAGGGGCAATTGTTGATTGGTGTGGAAATATAATAACCAGTTACAGCTAAGTATCAATGAATCAGAATAATCCAATGCTGGAGTACACAAGTCGGATGAATATACTTCCGTTATAGGAGACAAGGTAGAGTATTAGCTTATAAGGCAATGATTGTATCATCAAAAATGGCACGGTAATTGGTAGAACCAGTTCAATGAGTGATATTAAAATAGAGTTAACATTTGTCGATGTTAGAAGCGACCTATCGTTTCTCGAAAAAACTGAGTTTGTATTTTAATTATAATAAAACGAACTGGAACATTTAAAACATAGAAATAGACGAAACGCTAGTTACCACTTATGGTAATTGGCAAAGATAATTGTGATCGGTAGCAACATAGAAAACATATATATCGTCAGAGTAAAAACGATTAGATGGTGTCTCAATGTTGAGAGGGATGGTGGTGGTGGATTCGAACATGCTCAAGAACAGAGTGCATTTTCTGGTTACTGGTGTTATGCATTTAGCTTGTGTTTGTAGGCAAAGTTATCGTTTTGAATTGATCGGTCAATAGATGTTCATTACGCCTATTCCTTAAGGACGTGTTGGATTCACGATTCTTGAGGCTTGTTGGGAAGTTGATCCAGGATTTTGGTCCAGTGATCGAAAAAGCTTGACAGGCAGTTTCCGTTTTCCTGTGTTCAACGTGCAGAGTATCATTATTCCTTGTGAATCGATTGTTCTTTTCACCTCGAGAATAAATGAGTCTTTGGCTGCCGGGTGAATGTTTGTCTAGAAGATTTTTATGAATTCTGATCGACTCATGGAGCGCCAGTTTGTTGTCAAAATTGAGCCACTTTAATTTTTCGAGGAGAGGACTTACGTGGTCTCGTTTTCTGTGGCTACCATCGCATGTTATTCTTTTCGCAAAATTTATAAAACGTTGCACTTTCTCTCTTTGAGTTTTGGTGCATTTCCCTCAAATTGAAAGACAGTAGTTAATGTGAGAAAATACTGAAGCGTGGACAATCAGCAATCTTGATTTGAAGTCCAATTCTTTTTTTGCAGAGTTTAGGAACATAAGTGTTCCATTCAACTTGGAACACAGAGTAGTTACGTGGTAATTAAAGGAAAGATCGGGATCAAACCATACTCCCAGACTTATAACTTTATCTTCAACAGGAATGTCAGATTTGCCTATCCTGATAGAGAAATTTATTGGAACTGCTTTTCTTTTTGGGTTTGAGCCGAACAAGATGCATTTTGTTTTTTCAGAGTTGAGCTTGAGTTAATTTTTATCATACCAAGATTTCAGATTAGTTACGGCTGTCTCAGCGTCGTCTTTCAGTGCATTCAGATCCGACGGCTTTCGGGAAAGCAATATTTGA
>SDVV010037929.1:0-10787 GCA_016164225.1 Gammarus roeselii
TGTTTACACGTCCAGGACGATGCGGGCTATTGGCTTAGGAGTCGTACTGTCGCACGAGAAATGCTCGGCGCTGTTTACACGTCCAGGACGATGCGGGCTATTGGCTTAGGAGTCGTACTGTCGCACGAGAAATGCTCGGCGCTGTTTACACGTCCAGGACGATGCGGGCTATTGGCTTACGAGTCGTACTGTCGCACGAGAAATGCTCGGCGCTGTTTACACGTCCAGGACGATGCGGGCTATTGCCTACAGATGGCAAATGTTTCTGGGACGACAATCACGAGTGGAATGGCATGGTTTGGTATGGGGTGCCGAAGACGAGTGCATCACTATTGGTGGAACCCGTCATATTAGAACTGAACAAACGCTACAGGCATTCTTTGAAGCTGCTTTGAAGAGTAAAGTGAAATCAATATTCCGCATGTGGTCGTCATGAATAGGGGAAAAGCGGTATAAGTATACTTTGAAGCTGCTCTGAAAGGTAAAGTGTATTTATATTCCCGCATGTGGTCGTCATGAATAGGGGAAAAGCGGTATAAGTATACTTTGAAGCTGCTCTGAAAGGTGAAGTGTATTTATATTCCCGCATGTGGTCGTCATGAATAGGGGAAAAGCGGTATAAGTATACTTTGAAGCTGCTCTGAAAGGTAAAGTGTATTTATATTCCCGTCTGTGGTCGTCTAGAATAGAGAAATTAATTTCTAAGAGATGGACATCGGGTCAACTCACTACACACAGACCAGACACACGTGCGAAGGCCTAACAGGAAAAGCAATCTGGGAAGCTGGGAAGCTAAAATTGAACTCAATTCTGGTGCATTATACAAAACAGGCTTTTCGATCAATAATTTGCATTCCTTAAATTTGCGACAGAAGTTGAAGACTGTACAAAGTGAGCAGCCAGTGCGATGACCCGGGCATGGATTTTGGAAGTCTTGTGGATACGACTCGTCGACTTTATTACAAATACGCAAACTTGAGACAAGGTCACAAGTTTGCGTAATTGTTCTGGCAAAATAGAGAGCAGCCTCTGAAAGGCGCGTAACTGCTCTGGCAAAATAGAGAGCAGCCTCTGAAAAGCGCGTAACTGCTCTGGCAAAATAGAGAGCAGCCTCTGAAAGGCGCGTAATTGTTCTGGCAAAATAGAGAGCAGCCTCTGAGAGGCGCGTAATTGTTCTGGCAAAATAGAGAGCAGCCTCTGAAAGGCGCGTAATTGTTCTGGCAAAATAGAGAGCAGTCTTCGAGAGGCATGTAATTATTCTGGCAAATGGAGAGCAGCCTCTGAGGGGCGCACATTAGAAATAATTGTAATGTGGCAAAGGCAAAGGTTCGGACAATAAATTTCAGTCGAGTCACCGACCCACAATATAAATAATTGTCAAGTGGAAAAGTCGGAGGATTCTGGTGATAAATCTCAGTTGAGTGTCTAGGGTATGAAGCTCGTGTTGAGCTGTCAAGTTATTATTCCCTATTCCTGTGTCGGTGGCATCGTGCCTAATATGCAAGGCGTCGGCATTGATCCTGATTTGAGTACCCGTAGGTTTGAATCGATCTGATCAGACGTGTTAGTGAGCTCGATCAGAACGGCTGTGTTATCGAACCCGACTTGAGCGGCTGCAAAAGCGATACACTCTAAAAAAAAAAGTGCAACGACTCGTTTTGACATTTGCAATGCGACAAAAATGAGTGTGATTGCCTGCATATAAGAAAAAAAAAACATTGGAGCACCAGAAAAGTTAACAAATGAACCTGAAGAGCAAATGAGAAATAATAAACCCTCACAAAGGTATAATTCCCTGGGACTGGTGCAGTCAACAGACGAGGAAGCGTCCATTTAAGCAATCCAAAGCCACACCCCAACAAAACCTTGTCGGTCAAAGCAGTAGGGTACAACCTGCGGATGTACTACCTGATGGCAAGCGATTTCCGGAAGCATGGCCAAAGGTTTCCTACCGTAGCATCAACAAACAATCATCCCCGTCACAGTAACCTGGACAACAGGCAGCCAAGGGATGGCGGACGCCTTTTTTTTGTGGTGTCCGCGCGAGTTTGGCCGTCATCACTACAGTCATCACTACAGTGCTGATCAGCGTGCTGAGATTCCACACATGCGTCGACGTGAAATCGAACTAGCAAGATTTAATGCAAGGTCCTGGATTTGAGGCTTCCAGATTCGATCAATCAATGGAATCTAAAATCTGTACTGAAGGGATGCAGAGAAGAATTTTATGTGAAGGTGGTGGATAAACTCCTCTTCAGACCTTTCAAGTCGAATCTCCCAATGAGAGAGTCGCCAACCCACTGATGACATAAAAGACATCAACCAAAATCTATTGCCAAAGTGTCATCGCTTAAATTCACACTGCCTTCGTGACACCATCCAATATGGCAAAATGAAGTTGATCCAAGACATTCTATCCGATAGGAATTCACTTTTTATTGGTCTGACTGAAACACACCTAAAGGAACATGTTCTATCAGCTGAGCCGTCTATTGAAAATTACACGTGGTTTTGAAGTGATCGGGAGCGTAGTACATGTGGTGGTGTTGCAAAGTATTTGAAAGATGGTCATGGAAGCTGTGAGAAGCCTAAAATTTCTTATGTTTATAGTGAGTTTATCATTGGTAAAATAGAAAAGCTGATATGACTAATAATTACAGTGTATAGAGCTCCCTGCTAGTAAGGACAGTCTGAAAATGCACTTGAAACTCAACTGACATGTAAGTCGAGGTTTGAACCGGTTGAATTTGAAATCTTTCTCTGTGTGATCTTCATTCTATAGTGATGGAGTGCTGGCAGCTGACCGCGATATAATGATCGAGTGGCGGCAGCTGGTCGCGATATAATGATCGAGTGGCGGGAGCTGGTCGCGATATAATGATCGAGTGGTGGCAGCTGGTCGCGGTATAATTGTCATTGGTAATACCAGTGTCAATTATAAGCAAATTTTTGAAAACAAATACAAAATTAAATGATTTTGAATCTAGTGTTGGTGAATTTATTAGTTTCTTTTGAACATGTATATAGACCATAATTCGGTCGAAATAAATTTAGTTGCTGATGTACTGACAAGAAAGGAACACGGAAAATATGAGTTGTTCCGAAAAATGAATCTCCGGCAACCAACTTCTCGAGTGCGAAAATGAATAGGTCAAATATACACCCAAACATTGTCGTATATTGATTGGAAACAACTCATTGACCAAGCAATCGCTGTGAAGGAAGCGAAGAATAACTTTGATGATATACTCAAGCAGGTGTTCTTACAGAATGGGGCGAAAAGAATAATCATACACAAAAGAATCTAATATTATTCAGAATTACAAAGCCATCAATGATATACGTAGCACTACCATAGCCAGGCCAGACGGCATCCATATATTCTATTGAAACAATGTAAACAGGTACTGCCTAGCACATGCTCTACAACATTTCTTTCCAGTTACTCGACGGCTATTGAAAGTCTGCGCATTTCTAGTCCAACTCGTCAATACACCGGTCGAAGCCGCCTATTAGACCTAGACCCCTCCTCTGCATCACCCCCTCCCTTCTCCATCCCTCCACTAACCCTCGACTTAGACCTAGACCCCTCCTCTGCATCACCCCCTCCCTTCTCCATCCCTCCACTAACCCTCGACTTAGACCTAGCCCTCTCTTCTTCATCATCCCTCGAGTAACCCTCGACCCCCTTTATATTATTAGGATCACTCTAGAGCCAGATAGCGAGCCCTACCATCACAGAACATAGCTCACAATGGTTGATCCTATCACTCACAATGTGAGATGATGACCCTAACATCAGTGAGTGTTGCTTCACGAAGACTGATCATCTCGTCTCTACTGCCTGAGAAAATGGACTCAGGAGGGAGAGTTTTTACTTCCCAATGCTTGGAGAGTCCATCGATTGCTCTTCTCGTGATTGGAGATCAGTATTGAAGGATTCTTTGATGCTCCTTCGTTCCTTCAAAGGTCTCTTGATGTCGTGAGGATCTTCTCGTGACTCACATTGTATTGGATGATAAAAATAATGTTATATTCAGCATTATAGGTCACAAATTAAGAGCCGGATTTTACACCTCCATCCCGATTCATACTCTGTTCGTCGCCAGGTGGGATTGTCCTGAGCGAAGTCGATCTGCCTTTAGATTGTATCGATTAATCAGAGAGATATGATATGTTTGCGTATTGTATCGATTACACTGACAGAGGGCATTGTGCTTTGTTTGCGTATTGTATCGATTACACTGACAGAGGGTATTGTGCTTTGTTTGCGTATTGTATCGATTACACTGACAGAGGGCATTGTGCTTTGTTTGCGTATTGTATCGATTACACTGACAGAGAGCATTGTGCTTTGTTTGCGTATTGTATCGATTACACTGACAGAGGGCATGGGCTTTGTTTGCGTATTGTATCGATTACACCGACAGAGGGCATTGTGCTTTGTTCGCGTATTGTATCGATTACACTGACAGAGGGCATTGTGCTTTGTTTGCTTATTGTATCGATTACACTGACAGAGGGCATTGTGCTTTGTTTGCGTATTGCATCGATTACACTGACAGAGGGCATTGTGCTTTGTTTGCGTATTGTATCGATTACACTGACAGAGGGCATTGTGCTTTGTTTGCTTATTGTATCGATTACACTGACAGAGGGCATTGTGTTATGTTTTCTTGGGAGTCTCCTAAAGCTGGTTAATTTTTTTCAAGTGTAAAATTTGAAGCAAATGCTCTTAATTTTTACAGACGGTTAGGTCATTTTTAGGAGGTACGCAATATATATTTTTTTGGTTATAGCCCCAGCAGATAAATTTGAAAAGTATGCAGTGTACAATTGTGTATTCACATCAAAAGCAGACTGGAATGCGGTAGCGGTATTAAATAACCCCCATCTACTAAGTTAGTTTACGAGAAACAGTTCATAATGTTTGGATCGAATGTTTCCGGCCCCTCCTCTTGCTTTCCTACATTCTTGGATACGAAATGTGTGATGTTTATTGGATGAAGCCCGACACTACCACGGGTTAAAGATTCGGTCTGACATACTCTTGCTATCGCTGATATTGACAGAATCGCAAGATAATTTCCTCATCGAGATTCCTGTGATGATAATTGCGTTGAAAAAGTACAATGCAATGAAATGAATCCCTCATCGTCATGTTTTCCAAGTTGTTTAAAACGTCATCAAGTTCAAATCGCAGTAACATGCAGACCTGAATTGCGCGTCAAACCTCGGCTACATTGTATTGCTGCTGCACGGTACAATTAGTCATGTAGGTACCGTCGGCTGTGCAAAAAAAAATCTGTGTTCCTATTCTAAAATCTCTTCAACGACGTAAATATTTTTCTGAATGTACATACACTCATTGCATGGATGCTGAAATATATATTTTTGGAGCTGATGGTGTATTAACAGTTGGTCGATCAACAGACGTTGGTCGAAGGATTATTATAGAGTCACAAGCACTAGCCATTTATTGTCTCCTTTCAAATAGCTATCAAAATGATCGGGTATAGGAATATGTATGTGAAAATACCATAACAATCTGATGAGCTATCATTGGAATAGAACTATTGGACGCTTTGAATTTCCTTCTATTTTTTTTAGTAAATTGCACTTATTGCGTAACAAGCAATCAACATCAAGAAGCAATATTCGAATACTACTTTGTTTGACCGCACTCATTGCGTCACAAGCAATCAACATCAAGAAGCAATATTTCAATACTCCTTTGTTTAGCCGCACTCATTGCGTCACAAGCAATCAACATCAAGAAACAATACTTCAATACTCCTTTGTTTAGCCGCACTCATTGCGTTACAAGCAATCAACATCAAGAAGCAATATTTGAATACTCCTTTGTTTAGCCGCACTCATTGCGTCACAAGCAATCAACATCAAGAAACAATACTTCAATACTCCTTTGTTTAACCGCACTCATTGCGTCACAAGCAATCAACATCAAGAAACAATATTTGGATACTCCTTTGTTTAACCGCACTCATTGCGTCACAAGCAATCAACATCAAGAAGCAATATTTCAATACTCCTTTGTTTAACCGCACTCATTGCGTCACAAGCAATCAACATCAAGATGCATTATTTGAATACTCCTTTGTTTAACCGCACTCATTGCGTCACAAGCACTCAACATCAAAGTGCATTATTTGAATACTCCTTTGTTTAACCGCACTCATTGCGTCACAAGCAATCAACATCAAGAAGCAATATTGAAATACTCCTTTGTTTAACCGCACTCATTGCGTCACAAGCAATCAACATCAAGACGCAATATTTGAATACTCGTTTGTTTAATTTTTGTCAAACTTCCAGCCCATCGCTATGCCGCGCATTTCAAAATTAATTTATAAAGTACTGTGTTTTGAGAATTTACATGATTGTTGCCCGTTCGTCGGTTGCACTCGTTCTCTTTAACTGCCTGACTTGATTTCAAGAATGTAGGGGCAAATTTGAAAGGCTCTCTCGAGGTGGTGCACTTAATTTCTCCCCCCAATTGGACCGTTTGTAAGGTCACGTGACTGTTGACAGTATCGTTGCTCGACCCTTCCTAGCTGAACGTCATCGGGAATTTAGGAATCGACCCATAATTTCTACAACCAGGTACAGCACCCGCTGCTGCCGCAGTGTTCCCGCTATTCAGTGGCCATGTGTGGAGCTCCACTTATAGCAATCAGCCTAAAGGGGGTTAGAAAAGAGGGCGGTGATGACTGACCCCCAATAATAGCATAGGCTCTCACACTGGCCTCTTCCATTGTCAAGTGAGGCCAACAATTAGCCTAAAGAATATCCTGGAGCCATTAAGTATTTGTTTCGCACTCACGCAATAAGAGCGATGGCGACCACTACAAAAGAAATATGGAGAATGGAGCCTTTGTTTGAGCCCTTGGGGAGGGGCGGTAGGGTAGGAGCGTAGAATGTTGGAAGATCGAGGACAGGACAGGAAACGGTGAAACGGTGGGGGCCTACGGTTGGTTGTGTACTGGATTGCCTTCTGTTTTAGATATTATCAGTACAATAGGAGGGGTGTGTAAGAGTCGTCATTTGCAGTGTTTAATGAAGAGACATTTGAAACTAGACGAACAGTTGGAAGACACCACTTTCAGTGTTCAATGAAGAGACATTTAAAACTAGACGAACAGTTGGAAGACACCACTTTCAGTGTTCTATGAAGAGACATTTAAAACTAGACGAACAGTTGGAAGACACCACTTTCAGTGTTCAATGAAGAGACATTTAAAACTAGACGAATAGTTGAACAGTTATAAAACTCATCAGTGAATAGTGTGAGAGGATAATTTTCTCATTACCAACATATTAGTTGTAACTATCCGAGTGGCATTAGGCCAGCTTTCAAGTCTCTTTAGACAAGCGGCATTCGAGAAAAAATTTAAGCATCGGAGATTGGAAGCGATGCACTTCATCAGCAAATAAATTATACCCGTATGACTACTTTTTAAATAGGCAACAGCAATATCAAATATCAAGGCAAGGATGTTTGAACAGGATGTTTGAACAACGGATAGCAAATACGAAATTGCTCTACCGTTCAAAAAATCACCAAACAGGTGAAGAAACCGAAAAAAGTTGAGGATCTAATCAGAATCCACGTAAAGAAATAAAACCTCCCAACCCGAAACCCTAACCAGTCCTAACCAGCCGTTCAGAGATGCCTTTGGAAAACTCCAGAAATCTTGTGCGGAAGATCAAAAACCCAACAGTCAATGGTAAAATTACGGTCAAATTGCCAGGGATGGATGACACAACAGCCAATGGTATAATTACGGTTATATTGCCAGGGATGGATGGTAGTAGAAAATTTTCAGTAGGATGAATTATTTCAACCGCACCGTGTAAAACATTGCCCCAAAGAAGGCTTGTACTACCCCAGTACGGGATATGTGTTTGAAGGGAGACCTGAACTGTTCCAACGGAACGGAAGGCTTCTTGACGCACGTGGTGTAACAACGCGACATCCTGCTCAGTACGGAAGTGGAAAAGCATTTCAATCCGATGAAGCCTGTGACAGGAGGGCAACGAAACGACTAAGCGTAAGAAACAAGCAGTACCTCGGGACCTGGAAATGACGGTGCACATGAAAAGAGCGGAATCCCATAACAGGAAATCAACATGGCCAACGCCAGAGCATTCACCGCAACTCATCAACACGATCCCAGCTGTTTTTCAATTACCGGGCTGATAAAACTTGGAATTGCTACATAAACATGATCGAGTAGCAGCATAAAACCTTTGAACGTAAACTAAAGATACACCTGTTTGAACTTTCGTGTGTAGATTTTCTTGAACCGTAATTTACTTTTTATATAAAATTTACCATGTCCAATATTTTTTGTTTTTGATTTCGGTCATTCTGTTACATTCTGTTGCTCATTGAAATTGTTTTTATCTTGTGAAAATCCCCTGTGTTATGTTAACTTTGTAATAACTTCAACATTCGTTACTCGTGTGTCAAACAATAAGGGAATAAATGAGAGGAGGGTAGTTGGACATTTCGTCCTCATAGTTATCATACCAACTGTCAGTATAAAGAGTATATCGTCGTGACTACTGAAACGATAGTAGGCCTAACTTATTTTACTAAATTGACTAGGAATCAGTAGTTCAATGTGACTCCTTCTTTAGTCCTGACATCTTGAATAATTGAGATCAATATCCATTGATTGTTGGGTTGTAAAGGGAAATTTATGTAGTAGCCCTACTAATTAATTGATATCAAATATATTTAAATAGTAAAATGTTGTCTTAAGAACAGCTCACGCTGACGAAGACCGGTACATGTTATCTGTGTTAGGTAAATTTTTTGTAATTTTCCAATCCGTCATTATACGTAAATAAATTTGCAATCCGTAAATCCCCGAATCCCAGCAAATGAGGCTGGCGACCAGCGTTAAACGTACGTCTAAGAAAGCCTTCGTCCAATACTTTACAGGAAAACAGTCTCAACAACAAATGAATTGATCCATGAAAATATTTGGACCGTCTGCAGAGATAACACGTCGAAATAGTTTGAAGATACGATTTCGCTTATCAAGCCCTCGATCACGTTTCTTGCCGAGTCTGAGCCACGCTGACGTCCTTTTCTGATTGTGGTTATGCTGGTGTTCTTAGGAAGCAATTTCTTCACCAGTACAATGTATTTCATGCCTTTTCTCACCTCGAGGATGTCCCCAGAGAGGACGAGTTTCTCTTCCTCTCATAGACCTGAAATCCTCTCTTTGACCAGCCATCCTCTCATAGACCTACCGTCCTCTCATAGACCAGCCATCCTCTCATAGACCTGCCATCCTCTCATAGACCTGCCATCCTCTTATAGACCTGCCATCCTCTCATAGACCTGACATCCTCTCATAGACCTACCCTCCTCTCATAGACCTGCAATCCTCTCATAGACCTGCCATCCTCTCATAGACCTGCCATCCTCTCATAGACCTGACATCCTCTCATAGACCTACCCTCCTCTCATAGACCTGCAATCCTCTCATAGACCTGCCATCCTTTCATAGACCTGTCATCCTCTCAAAGACCTGACATCCTCTCATAGACCTGCCATCTTCTCATAGACATGCCATCCTCTCTCAGACCTGCCATCCTCTCGTAGACCTGTCATCCTCTCGTAGACCTGCTATCCTCTCATAGGCCTGGCATCCTCTCATAGACCTGCCATCTTCTCATAGACATGCCATCCTCTCTCAGACCTGCCATCCTCTCATAGACCTGCCATCCTCTCGCAGACCTGCCATCCTCTCGGAGACCTGGCATCCTCTCATAGGCCTGCTTGTCATCCAACGCTTCCTCTGGCTGGACCACATGCTTCTGCAATTCCTTGAGAGACGACATCAGGTCACTGATCTGCTGCTCCTTATCTGGTAATGTGGCATCGACAACGTGGACATTAGACACTCGCAAAGCCGTTACCCTTCTCTGGACAGTTTAGTGGTGTCTATGTATGGCAAGCCAGCACTGGCACCAGCTGGTATCCTCGGTGACCGCTGCTCAGCATTTCTCATCAGCATTATTATTAGAACAATCATTTCTTTAATCTTATATTGTCAATTCTTAAAACAAGCACAAGAACTTTATTATGAAATGCCCTACTTGAATTAGCGAAACTAAAGTTCAAAATTAATTCGTCACAGCTCATCTTTATTGGACAGCAGATTCGTACTCCATGGAACAAATTATTATTCACAATATATACGATACGTGAATCTAGATTTGTAGGTTAGAAACACTCCACCATTGGTGTTGGGAATTCAAACTATTACAAAATATTGTAAGAAAGGTCTATTGCATATGCTTGGCTTGTAGATGTAGAATTGAATGGTATGAAGGACATTGAATGTAGAATTACAGCGGATTAAATAGTCTTATATGCGCGCATTACAAAGAGATGTGATGGTCGCTGTTGGAAAACAACAACAATACAATCGTAGAAGAAATGCTTTTCTGCTCAATTTAACGCAAATGATCAAAATATTGCTTGGAGAAGATGAATACTCAACACGGATTCAGGAATAAATACTCAACACGGATCTAACAAGTTGTTGACCTATCCATCCAGACTTTCAAAAAGCAATTGAAACGTAGCCTCATGAACGCTTGGGATCAAAGTAATGGCTAGTTATCAGTGGCAAGGTTTCTCCGTGACTATGCAACTAACTCAGAGGACAGTTTATTAGGGTTATTTATCAGTGTGCTTCAATTTTTCTACTAGCTTTTGTTCGTGTCTTTCTAGATTACTATTA
>SDVV010037930.1:0-10787 GCA_016164225.1 Gammarus roeselii
CATATATATATATCTATATATATATCCATGATTTCGTTCCCAACATAAAGTGTTCGCATAGTTTTAAACAACCGAATTTTCAAAACAACATCAATAGATACCTCCTGATACCAGTATCCCCACTATAGATGCCTCCTAGTACCAGTATCCCGACTATAGATGCCTCCTGATACCAGTATTCCAACTATAGATACATCCTGATACCAGTATCAGGTCTATAAATGACTCCTGATACCAGTATCCAGACTATAAATGCCTCCTGATATAAGTATCCCGACTATAGATGCCTCCTGATACCAGTATCCCGGCTATAGATGCCTCCTGATACCAGTATCCCGACTATAGATGCCTCCTGAGACCAGTATCCCGACTAAAAATGCCTCCTGATACCAGTATCCTGACTATAGATGCCTCCTGATACCAGTATCCTGACTATAAATGCCTCCTGAGACCAGTATCCCGACTATAGATGCCTCCTGATACCAGTCTCCCGACTATAGATGTATCCTGATACCAGTATCCCGACTATAGATGCCTCCTGAGACCAGTATCCCGACTATAGATGCCTCCTGATACCAGTATCCTGACTATAGATGCCTCCGGATACCAGTATCCCGACAGTATATGCCTCCTGATACCAGTATCCCGACAGTATATGCCTCCTGATACCAGTATCCCGACTGCACAGAGAACGGGTCAAGTTTCGTGGATGACATCATCGTTAAACATCCTATACGTCCGCGCCACGGTGTATACCGTCAAGAATATACTATTTTATGATCCGTGCTGTGTATTTACTCAGCACGCCAAGCGGTACACAACGTGTAAATAATAACACATGCTACACGTCTTGCTGCGGCGCGGCTCACACAGAGCAAATAAATACACATGCTCTCCACATCACAGCAGGTACTTAAACCAGCGTCTTCCCTTTGAAAGGAGATATAATTATGAAACGTTTCTTGTCTATGAGAACTCGCGAGATCACATACGAAAATTCATGTATTTAGACATCAATATAGTATAAACTTTTACGTTAATAAAATAGTGTTTCCGTTTCGGGCCCCCAAATGCATGTTCAATAATTTAAATAAAATCATTGATAGTCTTAGATTTGAAGAATTATCCTTCCATTGAGCTGTTGATTTAATAAAATGTCTTCCCTTCTACTTTTTTATGAAACGGAACATCATTGCTGTTGATCTAGTGACACACTATAACATCATTGCCGTTGATCTAGTGACGTATTATAAAGTCATTGCCGTTGATCAAGTGAAATACTATAGCATTATTGCCGTTGATCTAGTGACATACTGTAGCATTATTGACGTTGATCTAGTGACATACTAAACCATCATTGCCGCTGATCTAGTGACATACTATAACATCATTGCCGTTGATCTAGTGACATACTATGACATCATTGCCGTTGATCTAGTGACATACTGTAATATTATTACCGTTGATCTAGTGACATACTATAACATCATTGCCGTTGATCTAGTGACATACTGTAGCATTATTGACGTTGATCTAGTGACATACTATAACATCATTGCCGCTGATCTAGTGACATACTATAACATCATTGCCGTTGATCTAGTGACATACTATAACATCAGTGCCGTTGATTTAGTAACATACTGTAACATCATTGCCGTTGATCTAGTGACGTACTATAACGTCATTGCCGTTGATCAAGTGAAATACTATTGCATTATTGTCGTTGATCTAGTGACATACTGTAGCATTATTGCCGTTGATCTAGTGACATACTATAACATTGCCGTTGATCTAGTGACATACTATAACATTGCCGTTGATCTAGTGACATACTATAACATCAGTACCGTTGACCTAGTGACATGCTATAACGTCATTGCCGTTGATCTAGTGACATACTGTAACATTATTGCCGTTGATCCAGTGACGTACTATAACGTCATTGCCGTTGATCAAGTGAAATACTATAGCATTATTGCCGTTGATTTAGTGACATACTGTAGCATTATTGACGTTGATCTAGTGACACTATAACATCATTGCCATTGATCTAGTGACACACCATAGCGTCATTGCCGTTGATCTATCCAGTCAAACATTATCGCTGGAAGATCATACGATTAAGCGCGATTATCATCGGTGGTATAGTTTGATTGTCAGATTGTGCTCAGACGAATAATTAACGTCAAAGTGACGTCGGGAAGGGCCGTTTTTGTGACGATAATATCTTTGATTCATATAGTATAATAAAGGGATAAACAATCGGGAAAAGAACATAATTATTGTTCAATTATCGTGTATTCATAGTAGAACATCGTATGATTAACGTGTGTTTAACGAGTAAATGTGGTGTTTTTCAGCTGTTAGTTACCAAGCTGGTCGATACTTATCGTCAGTTTTCGGGTAGTTATCCCGTAATCACACGCTGTATTTAACGGGATATGCGGATGAAACCCGATCACCTGCAATAATTAGTAGAAGCATTTCCCATCGATAGACCAGACTGTTATCAACAAACAATGTAACGCTGTTCACTATTACAAGGCATCATTGAAGCCGGTTAAATCCATATTTTCGATCAAATAGGTGTTCTGCACCGGTTCAAAATATCGCTAACACAGAGATAGCTCAAATTAGCACAGGTAGAGACAGGTTTTGTCACGGAAAAATACGCGAAAACTAAAAATAATTTGTTAGATTACACGGATAAATAATATAAAATAATTCACGTCATTTATATTTAGGCGAATAGTCACTACAAATAGATATTTTTGACCATTGACATGTGTAGGGAATAGACCCCACATGCTTCGTCAAGAGAATTATGATTGTGTATATTCTATTGGACCAACTAATCTAGCAGTGCGGTTGAGGTTTTGGAGTATTGGAATGTTGGTTAGGCGGCCTCTTGACCCCTTCTCCCCTCCCCTCCTCGACCGGCAAGCAAAAAATTCCACCCATCTGGTACCCTAGTAGTGTTTCCCTGTCGTTATAGAGCAGATAAACAAAGGTGTTCCTCTTATTTGAGAGTATATCGTTTCAAGTTTTTTTTAAGGTATTAAAAATGCATAGCTATCATGGTATTGTGAATAAATATAGTAAAATGTCTTAGTTATGGTAACTAAACCTACGTGATAGTTGCATTGAGTAAGCCGTTAGTTTGCCTTGGATCTCCAGGATTTCCGAAGTGCGCTTGTGTATATCAGGTCCGGGTCAGTGTATATCGAACAGTCATCGGTGTCGTGTCGCGCATAATTTTTGGTGCACCAGGACCTTCAATGAAGTATTAGGATAACTCATCATGGAAGAAATTATATACGTGCTTTCAGACAATGACAGTTGACTAGTTGCTATACGTAGCGTAAAATTTAATTAGCCAGTCTATTAACCAACATGTAAGTAGAGACGCAGTTGCAGTGTAGTGTACAGATTTTAGCACAGGTATGACCGTGTAAAGACGAGACAATTTATTCCGCATTGTTGATAACAACAGCAAGTATGTTTTATATAGTAAAGGTGTGTTTTTTCCGCAAGGGAGACGATAATCAAGTGTTCAACATATAAAGCGTACGCCATTTATGCAAATAATAATGTGTTTGTGCTAAGGGAGAGAAAACACCCCTTACATTGGTCCTCCCTAGAACCGGATTGGTACACCAACCGCCGTTATTTGAAAACGGCAAGATGCATTGTGTCATGGCCGACAGGCGCCTTCTTGGAAAAAGTGAATATGCCCAGTGAACAAAGTGTGGAATATTGAAATAGATATAAAGCGATAAATGGAAATTAAATCAGTTGTGTTGGAAAGCGGTTGTATTTTTTTAATATGCCATGATGTTATTAAGTAACCACAATTATTTTTGTAAAAAAAAGTATGCAAGTATGTAAACTGTACTTCACGAAATGACTGAGTTGCAGGAAACATGGTACCCTATGGTATTACATCGTCAATATGGTTGGTTAATGATTTTTTCACAGAGTATAATGGTTTGACTGTTTTATATTGTAAACTATGTTGTCGAAAAAAACAAGTTTTATGAGTTTTATTGTCAAGCCGTCGAACAAGGTTATATAAATGATGCCGAAGAATTTTTTGGATCTTGATTTGTTTCAAAATTCGGAGAACTAGTGAACTTTTCAGAGAATAGTAATTGAAATTGTTTATTGAGACAGGAATTCAATCGGCAGATGATTGGAAAAAGAAATGTTGATGTTCGATAACTTGGTTTCAATTTTATGCTGTGTTGACCATTAGTGTGTGGGACACTGGTTATCATTGGAGAGTACCTTGTCAAATGGTTTGACATTTTTTTCAATTATCCAAGATAGTAAATGGTTGATATCAATCGCTATAAATATTGTTAACCCTGATAACAATGGTGTCAAGTTGAAATTTGCCTTTATTGATTATTTTTGGGCTTAAGAAAAGTAGTGAGCTTTTCTCAGAATAGGTTCCGTAAACATTTTTGGGAAGGTACAATTTCAACCGACGAAGGGTTTAAATAAGGTAGACCCACGTTGTGTCTGTACGCTATCAAAGTTATGGTTAATGGTGTCGTGAACATTTGGCGTTTCTTGATTTGTTTCCGTGTCTAGTGAAGTAGTGTGCTTCCCTTGAAAGGTTTCGGAAAAAAATCTGAAAAGTTGGAATTTTAAATCGACAAGTGATCAAGTAGACTTTATTGTCTACTCCGATGGTGCGGATAATAGTAAGGAATTCATTCTCTGAAGGATAGATTGTCGAAGGCTTCAAGATGCCGCCAAACATGGATAGTCTCACTCGTAGTAAGAGGGCATATAAGGGCTTCATCACCTCATTAGTTCCAAAATTGAAACTGTGTTGTGATGCAGACCCCTTCAGTGCCCCTGAGAATTTAGATGCTCTTGCTATGTATGTGAGGCTAGCTGAAGGGCACATCCAGAAAGTGGTGGATCGATCTGCAAGAGCAGATCCAAGAGATCCAAGTGAGGCTACAATCTGCAATATGGCAGCGGACCATGGTAAGGAGTTAGATGAGATTCGATTGCTCGTCAGAAAGTGCCCCCCGCTTGTTGGATGAGACACGAGTTGGTCCACCTAGCAATGCCACTCCTTCTTTTAGTGAAACAAAAAGAGCTGCAAGAGTGGAAGTTACCAACTCTAGAGATAATAGAATTCTCCGAGGACATACTATCCTTCGATCGTTTTTGGCACTCGTTCAAAGCTATTGATCAGAGTCCAGATTTGGAACCTTCTGAGAAATTTCATTGTCTAAGTAGCAAGTTCAAGGGTCCTGCCCAAAGTGTGTTGGTGGGATTCACACCAACAAATGAAGCATACCCTCAAGCAGTAGCACTGCTTAAGAAACAGTTTGGAGATGAGTCGTGCATCAAAATAGCTCATCTCTATGACCTGGATAACTTTCGAGCAAGTTCAGAATCCTTAGCATCCCTGCTGGAAATTATACAAAAGATGGAAGCTCAACTGTGCCACTTGTAGACGGCAGGGATAGACTGCAGTAAGTGTACAAATTGCAGTTTTATCCTAGTCAACCTGCTGAAGAGGAAACTACCTCCCACCATACTGGAAGCTTCCTACGGTCACAAAGAAAACTCAGAGGTATGGGGCATAGAAAATTTCCATGGAGCACTGCGAGAAGTCATAGTTAGAATAGAAGACTGTGACACACAAAGTAAATCGCAAAATCCTGGGAAGCAGAGGCTCACTGCTGGCACTCAAAGGTCAATACAGAATGGAAGTCACTCCAGAGAAAGTCAGGGAGAAAACTTCAAGCCCCAGCCACTGTTGGGTCATTTCAAATAGGAACTTCTGGGTGTGGTCTATGTTCAGCAGATCACTCAGTGTGTAGATGCTCAAAATATTATACCTCTGAGGCAACGAAAGCTCGAGTGTTTGAACTGCTTCTTTGCGACAAGTGTTTTAAGGTGGGCCACAGAGCAACGGATTGTTCGGAAAAGGACCCGTTCTATAATATTTGTAAGAAGACTGGTCACCATGGTGCTTTATGTAACAAAAGAGGTAAGTATCCACGGTCAGATTATTACACGTCTTCAGGTGATCAGAAAAGTATGGTTGCTATGGTTGCTGGTCCTGCAGCAAATGGTCCTGCTAGTGCAGCTACTGAAAATGCACTAGCAGCAGGATGCGGTAAACCTACTGCCCTACCCACAACAATGGTAAGTTTGAGAACCAAAGATGGAACAAAACTTGTGCGTGCTTTATTTGATCAGGGGGCTCAGAGATCCTTCTTCAAAAGGGGAATACTGAGCAATGAAGACACATAATGTCGTCATGCCACACTGGCCATTGATGGTTTCAATAGAAAAGGTACTGAAACTGAGAGTTACATCACCACTGTTACCATTGATGTGCTAACGCATGAGAGCATCTCCATGGATGTGATCCTGGTTGACATATTAGCAGAAAAACTCCACATGAATGGAAAGTGAGCTTGCTCAAAGGTTAACAGCCGAAGGACGTAACCTGGCTGACTGTTTTGATAATACAGTCCACTACCCTGTAGACATGCTAGTGGGAGCCGACTATTATTATAGCTTCATCTTCCCTGAGTAACAGGATAAAGGGGTTTCGATAAAATCATCAAAGTTCGGAGACATGTTGTTTGAACCCTCGACAAACAGAGAGTTGACATCCCCACAGGTAAGTGTAATCACTGCACTCAAGGTTGCAGTCAACACGGAACCTGAAAGAGATGTTGACCTGTTGTGGAGACCGGACACAATCGGAATAACCCATGAGGAAGCTCACCCAGATAATAAGGCAGCCCTAGAGCAGTTCAACAGTAGTATCAGGTTTTCTGAGGGTAAGTATGTAGCTAGATTGCCATGAAAAGCAGCTCATCCCACGCTGCCAATCAATTATCATTTGGCAGAAGGGAGGCTGGTAAGCAATCTCAAGCGTTTGAGGTCAGAACCTGAACTCTTGTAGCACTATGACGGTGTAATGCAATAGTAGTTGAAGAGAGGTTTCATCGAAAAAGTAACATGAAAACGATGGTTGTTTGTCATTATCTTCCACACCATTCAGTGAAGAAGGACTATCCGACAACACCCCTGCGTGTGTTATTCGATTGTTCAGCCAAACCACCCATTGATGCAGTAAGCCTAAATGATTGTTTGTATCCTGGACCATCCATGCTCCCTGAATTACCTCAAATGTTGATGAGATTCAGACTGGGGCTGCTAGTCACCTGTTCTGACATTGCAAAGGTATTCTTGATGGTAGGGTTGGATGAGCAGGACAGAGATTTCACAAGGTTTCTATGGCCTAGAGATCCCGAGGATCCTAACAGTCCCATAGACACCTATCACTTCAAGGTCATCCTTTTCGAAGCAGCCTGCTCTCAGTTTATCCTTAATGCAACCATTGTCCACCACATGGAAAAGTATGGTGAGCAAAGGGACATTACGAATAGGATCAAGAGGAATATCTATGTTGATAACCTTTTGATCACTGCATCAACATAGACGGAACTGAAGGAATGCTATGGTTCATCCAAGAAAATCTTGGGTGATGCTGGGCTCAACCTCAGGGAATGGGCCACAAATGACCCAGAGCTCAAGGTAATGACAGTGAGAAAAGGTGAGTCAGATGTCAGACTCACTGTCCTTGTCCTGGGACTCAGATGGGACACAATCCAGGACACCGTAGCAGTAACTCCTAAGGAGCAAGAATCAGGTAAGTCGACTAATCATCTTTCATGGTTTAGCCGCGCAGTTTTATCATCTTGGATTAATGACATCCATTACCATCAAGGCTAAATTCATAAAGAAGAAAATCTGGCTGTCAAAGATGAGTTGGAATGATGATCTTCCGGAAGCTATTGAAATAAAATGGGAGAAGATCAGGAAAGAGTTCTCAAAGATGGGTGACATACCTATCAAACTCAACGCAGAAGTGGGAAAATCAATGACCCTACACACATTTGTAGATGCTTCCACGGTCGCATATGGAGCCGTTGTGTACGGGCTCAGTGAAGGTAAAACCACACTGTTAATGGCAAATGAACGGTTTGCACCTGAAAAAATGCTTTCTGTACCAAGATTGGAATTGACTGCAGCACTACTTGGAGCATGGCTGACCAGATATGTATGTGAGGCCTATGAAAAGGAATTCAACATTGAAGCCATTCACATGTGGTCAGACAATCAAATTGCTTTGGGTTGGATCCACTTAGCATGTCCTCTAGAGGCTAACATGCAAATCCGGAAGCTAGACATAAAGAAAGCCCTCACTAATGCTAACTGGTACTATGTTCCCACTAACCAAAATCCTGCATACTTGAAAATTCGAGGAGTTTGCCCGAGGAAACTCAATTCAAGTCACCTGTGGTTGCATGGACCCAAGAACATAGTAGAACTCTAGGAGTGGGAAAACTTTCCTGCTCAGTGCACACAGTAACACTAAATAAAGCTGTAGAGATCCCACTCCCAGAACCTTTCCTACTTGCAGTTGCAAACAAATGTAGCGCCTTCAAAAAGATGACCAGCACTCTGAGGTGGGTGAAGAAATTCATCGAGTTCCTAAAGGGCAAGGTAAATGGTAATTTAAATTGTGTGTCAAATGGTAAGTGAAGTGGTAAGTCAAATGGTAACCTAAATGGTAAATTAAAAGGGCAAAAAACATGGTAAGCTGGTAAACAATAGTAAGTTGGTGAACCAAGGTAAACGGCAACCGATGAGTCTGACTCTCAAGGAGATGGAATGGGCAGAGAACTGGGCAATCGAAGCACTTCAACAGTAAATGTTTGCGGATGAGATAAAATTAATTCGCAATCCCAGTTTCAGGCGCTCCACTCCATTGATGAAGCAACTCAACCTAATGCACAGAGGTGACAAACTAGTTTTAACGAGCAGACTCGCTGAAGCTGAGGTAGAAAAAGCGGTTAAGTGCCCAGTTCTACTACTTGCCAAGCATAGGATCACCGAAATGGTCATCGAAGAGAGTCTCAGAACAAGGCACCACATGGGAATAAACCACGTCGTAATCAGCCTACGTCAAATGTGGTGGATACCAAGGGTAAGATAGAGAGTAAAGGGCGTAGTCAGGCAGTGCATGTAATGTAGACAGGAACGTGGGACTCCTTTGCGTGGACCATGAACCCCTCCATTTGTCGGGTTATAGAGTTAGTCAGTCACGTCCTTTTGGAGTAACTGATGTAGATTATGCCTGTCCCCTTTATGTTAAGGAAGAGACTAATTTGACAAACGGTACATTGCCCTGTATACTTGTGCATCCAGACGGGTGGTTCACCTGGAGTTAGCCAAGGACCTGTTCGCAGAGGCATTCCTAAGAACCTTTCAAAGATTCTTCGTTCATCGTTCCTACCCCCAAATGTTGATCAGTGATAACGGATCAAACTTTGTGAGTTCCGCGAAGATCCTACAATCATGGGAGGAGCATCCAGTGTACGGAGTATCCTGAATCAAAATAAATGTAAGTGGCATTTCAACCCCAGTCGAGTCCTTTGGTTCAGAGGCTTCTTTGAGAGGATAGTGAAGATGGTCAAGCTGTCTTCAGAAAACGTTACACAGAGCTATGGTAACAGAAGACGAACTGCACACCGTACTTTGTGAGATAGAAGTGGATCTCAATGACCGTCCGCTAACGTCCATCTCAAAATCAGTTGATGACTATCAACCATTGACGCCATCCCAACTAGTGCTTGGATATCGTCTGGACAGCATACCTGTCGCAACGCCTGCTCCGGAGGAAGAACTTGATCCCTCTATGTTCACGGCGGAGCTCCTGTCCCACCGCCAGAAAAAAAAACGTTCAAAGGGTTCATCGCCGTTTCCAAACGAGGTTTAGAAAAGAGTATCTGACCATTCTACGGCATAACGCCGTAGATGCCAGGGAAATCATCGCACCCGTAGTAGGTGACATAGTCCAGATCCACGACAAAGATCTCAGGCTTTTATGGAACCTGGGCCGAGTCATCGAGCTTCACAAAGGAAAATATGGTCATGTAAGAAGCGTGAAATTAAAAACACGCGGTGGGACTGTCAGTCGACCGGTAGTATTGCTTTACCCACTAGAAGTAGAAGTGACAGAAACCTCGGAGGCTTCTCCCGAGTAGCCGGAACCAAACCTGACACCCCTGCCCGATGCGGACGACGGCAATAGAACAAATGTTGCCGAGCCATCTCCGACAAGGAAGACAGTTTAAGTATAACAGTTGTGCGCGAGCCAGGCGCTGCCAGAACCAAAAGAGAAGCGGCTCTGGTAGCAAGAAAGCGAATTGTCACTCAGCTATAATAGGTGATAATACGCTTTTCTCTCTGGCGGGAGTGTGTAGGGAATAGACCCTACATGCCTCACCAAGAGAAGAATTAACATCATTGCCGTTGATCTAGTGACATACTATAACATCAATGCCGTTGATCTAGTGACATACTATAACATCATTGCCGTTGATCTAGTGACATACTATAACATCATTGCCGTTGATCTAGTGACATACTATAACATCATTGCCGTTGATCTAGTGACATACTATAACATCATTGCCGTTGATCTAGTGACATACTATAACATCATTGCCGTTGATCTAGTGGCATACTATAACATCAATGCCGTTGATCTAGTGACATATTGTAACATTATTACCGTTGATCTAGCGACATACTATAACATCATTGCCGTTGATCTAGTGACATACTATGACATCATTGCCGTTGATCTAGTGACATACTATAACATCATTGCCGTTGATCTAGTGACATACTATAACATCAATGCCGTTGATCTAGTGACATACTAT
>SDVV010037931.1:0-10787 GCA_016164225.1 Gammarus roeselii
TGTGTGTGTGTGTGTGTGTGTGTGTGTGTGCATGTGTGTGTGTGCATGTGTGTGTGTACATGCATGTATGTGTATGTGTGTGAGTGAGTGTGTGTATGTGTGTGAGTGAGTGTGTGTGTGTGTGTGTGTGTGTGTTTGTGTGTGTGTGTGTGTTTGTGAGTATGTTTGTTTGTATGTGTGTGTGTATGTGTGTGTATGTATGTATATGTGTGTCATCAAGATCACATCCAACATTAGGGACGCTGAGACACACACTCTCGATAGAAAAACGCACCAAGCCACTACAACAGACTTTGGTGACCTCAATCACATGGCGCGGCGACCAACTGGACGAATATCGCACACGAGTTGGGTGAGATTGACAGGCGCAATCAGATGGAGGACATCTCTGTTGAAAAGCAATATGAATTCTTGATTTCCAGAACACTGCAGATTGCGACTAAATATGCACCACTTCGCAGATTAAAGCCCGTACCAAACATCCCTCGAGACCAGAAAATACTGATGCGTAAGAGATGCAACTTGAACCACGAAAATGCTAAGGCATTGGATGGAAAGATGAAAATGAAAATCCAAGAGAGGGTGGCACAACTGGAGGAACAATTGAGAGAGTCCCACAGGCGGGAAAAAGAAAGGGAGGAAACGGCTGCAGTTGACGCCATCAAGACAAACTACAAGTATTTCTTCGAGTAAGTCAAAAACAATGCCACAGTTGCAGCAGCTGACTGGAAGCCAACAAGAATGGAAGCACAACAAACGCCTGGCATTCAAACAAAAACTCAACCAATCCGGCCTTGTAAGCAGATATATTAGACGTTTCAACAACAGCAGCAGGCAGCTTATTCCAAATTTTAATGCATCAAACATTGAAGAACCTCCTAGCCACGTTTACAGAGCAGCAGGGCACCAAGAGCCTGTGCGAATGTCCCCGTGTCCTACCATTCAAAGACCTTTTGAACTGATTGGACAAATCAACACCCTCTGCGCCACAACACAAAATTCTCCAATACTTTATTAGGTGACATCTCAGCAACCTGCCACAGATAGAAAACAATTTGAGAGCTATCAGCCTGTCATAGTAGGACATCTCAGACAAACCATGCACATGTTTAGTCCACCTCCTCTGAATAGATTCCAACAAATTCTTGTACTGTACATAACCAAGATTCCACTTACAAAAACATTAGTCAAGAAAGGGCCGGACATGTGTCGCAGAGTGTGACCATACAATCCGGCCTCTGTTCACCGTCAACCTAAGCAAATCATTATGAAGACCAGCAGCTCATTGCACAACCTCTCTGACAGGCCTGTGGAACTTGAGACCAACATCCACATGAATCCCAAATCATGCTGAACTTGGACGAACTCCATTAGAGCAGTTTCCCCCAGGAGTGAAAGCTGCCCCTGCACCAGGAAAAATTCATCCAGCAAAACGTTTTCTAAAACGTAAAACAACACACTTGCTTGGTTTTAATGACAAATTCCACAATGATGCAGTCCGGAATAATTTGTAAAGATCCCTCTGCAAAGTGGCACACCACCACCAACATCATGACGCTGGATTTTTTTTTTAATCACAAGCAAATGCACCAAACTTAGACACAAGGCCATCGGTTACAAAATTAGCATATATGAGAAAAAGGATTGGACCCATGACAGAGCCCTGAGGCACCCCACTCAGAACATCCCTGGGCTCACTATTTACTTCATCAACATCAACACACAATCCGAGAATCGAGAAAACCACCAATCCTCCTCAACAAGACGTCAGAAACTCTAGGAGCCAGCAACTTCAGAAGTAAAATATGATGGGATACAACATCAAATGCCTTTGAAAAGTCAAGCATAGCCATATCTACAACCAAGCCGGATCAACACGATTAACTACATCCGAATAGACCAGCAGCATTTGATCTTCCGTTGATCTAGCCTTCCTAAATCCAAACTGTCTGGATGAAAAGAGCCCGTAAGACTCTAAATAGTCCACCAGCTCTGCAGCAATAATCCTCTTTATTGACTTGCAACAAACAGAAGTAAGGTCAACTGTTTGATAGTTATGTCTAGGTTTGCTTTTTAAAATTGGAATAACCAATGAAGTTCTCCATGCATCAGGGAGCAATCCCCTTTGCAGAGAAAGATTAAAGATTATTAAGAGAGGCTGTGTCAGTTTTCATGTTTTAGTATATCTTCAGTGGGAAGGGGCTGGAGCATATGGCCGCAGGGGAGAGACGTATTTGACACAAGGGGAAGTATGCCAGAATTTCGGGAGCTTTGTCCCACATTAACTGAGGGATAGAATTTAGCTAATGTACAGTGTGAAGATTTTTCCTTTCTTCAGTCAGTCTAGTTGTCCCTCATTGATAAGATCATACTTCTTATGCCGGTTCGCTCGGGCCCCACATGGGCTGTTAGGGTGTCCCCGCTCTGCCTGGGAGAGATCAGAGGCCAGCTTGCAAACAAGCGGGTCAGAGGGCCGCAATTCAGCCGTGCTCTTGAAAGATTACACATACATAGTGAGCTGAATATGCACTTTAGAAATTTTACCATTGGTTTCCAGGAGAAGTATGAGTCCAATTTACTAAACAGGCTGGGGGGTGAGATAAGGCAGGATCCTGGTAGGATGTGCCAAGTCTTTGCTGCTTATTTTTCCGGAGTCTTTGTTAGTACAGCTCCAGCCCACCCAACCTTTTTCCAGACTTTGATGGATGTTGACTTTCTAGGTTGGGGGTCCAGCATGTTCTTTCTGCTCTTGATCCCTGTTTCTTTGTGGGTCCAGATAGCCTCCACTAACATCTGCTAAGGAGCTGTGCTGTTGACTTCTCCCTTCCTCTTTGTTTAATTTTCCAAAAGTCATTGATGACCGGAATGGTCCCTGAAGTCTGGAGCAGATCGCGGGTTGTATCAATATTCAAGGCCAAGTTGCACACTGATCCTCTGAATTACAGACATGTGAGCTTAAAATCAGTTTGCTGCAAATCGATGGAAAGAATGGTTGTATCCCGGTTGACTGAGTATCTTGACAGCAATAATAACCAATTGCTGTTGACCTATGATGATGTTGGGAGGTGGATTGATGAGGGATATATTGTGGATGGATTGTGGACTTCTTGAAGGCATTTGATGTTGTTATGGGATGTCCATGTTCTTGTGATTGGTCATCTTGCATTTTCCTAAATCATGTTTCTCTATCTTTCACTCAGACAGTAGTGAACCAAAGTAATAGAGACTAGTATTTATCCAGAGTAACAAGAAAAAGTTTTGCTTTTCTTATTGTCACCATCATTCTGCTGTCACCATCATATCATATCAATATCAGATTGCTCATTTCTTTACCATAATTGGCATGAAATTGGCTGAATATATAGCTGTTATTTGGCCTCTTATCTGGTTAATTCAATCATTATATTGGGCTACACAAATGTAGCAACTCATATTAGCATTAAATACTCTTTCCTTTATAGCATATATTGCTAATAGAGCTGAATTGAATAATTTCACTGTGATACATAATTGATACCATAATTATCTTTTGGCATCATAGAAATTAGCATGATACTCCTACTCACTTCAGAAGTTGACAGTTCTGTAGCTGCAGCTGCTGAGAGCAGCTTGGATATTTATTTTCAGCTAGCTCATTGATATTCAGTTTTTATCAATTATTTCTCTGTTCATCTGGTTTGTTAGGAGCAGTAATATCAGTTTCACTGAGACAGTTTGCTTTAACTTGATAGATTGGTATTTTTTAATTGTGATCTTTGTCCTCACTGCTGGTGTTGCTTAGGGGAGCCTTCAGGAATTCATCTGCTCTCTTTATGTATTGCTGGTGATAGGTTAGCTACATCATAGCACCTAAAATTTATATTGATATTTTTGGCGGCAGAATATTAGGAATTGTACTTGGGCTTTTGCGGATGGGATCTAGGCTATCAACATTGAAGCAGCCACAACAATGTGGTGAGTCGTGCTGTGCTCCTGTCTAAATTAGAATCCTTGGAGGTTTGTAGCAGTAAAGGAAATTGATCATTTGCTACAACAGATTGAATACCATGAAGCTATACTCAATCTGACGACAATTTGAAATCTTCATGACCAAAAACGTTTGGGAAATTCTGGAGGGCTATATGGTCAATGTAAACGGAAAAATTGCAACAAAAGTGACAATGAGAAATCAGGCAAAGATTGGCAGAATGCGTTATTTCAATGTGTCAGTGGGGACAGGCGGTAAAAATATAAAACCATAGCATCAAACAGTTTCACTTGCCAAGCACCTCAGCTGTTCAATCGAATGCCGCTGGAAATATGTGAAATAACATGCGAGCCACAATTGTCAGCCAGAGCAAACATCTTGAGGTTCAAAAACCAATTGGACGAGTACCACAGCTGTGTTACTGATAAGCCTCTAATGAATGAATACCCTCACTGTTTAGACAACTCTCTACTCCAATGCATTGCTGAGCCAGGATCTGACTGGCAAATGTGACAGCAACATGCAAATGGTGATGCCACTGCAGGAATGGAGAATGTCCCTACAGCTGTAGGTCAGGTGGCAGATACGCCGCAACCCGCTGTTTGGAAGAGCCTCCAAGTATCCATGTTAGTAAGCTATCAACTGTGATTTGCTTTGGAAAACTTTCAAATGTGAAACCCAGTTAGCTTTTGATTCTGGAAATCACAAGTATAATATTATTTCAAATAAATAAAGCAGAGTTCAACAACAATGATCAAATAGAAATGCAAGCAAATTGGCAATACGTGACTTTAACATAATGCTTAAGACTGAATTCAACATCATGGAAGTGAGTGGAAGAGGGATTAAATAATATAGGTAAAACAAATTAGACAGAAGGGGGTTCATACTCACCCAAGATGCAGAGAATTAAGAAGATAGAGAGCGATGACAAGTGCTCTTGCTCTGCTGCTCCCACCCTTGGCAGGTCTTCACTTTCTGAACACGTGTCAGTGATGTTACCCACCACTTCCCTGAGGGGATTAAATTAGAGTGACAAGGTTTTCTAGCGTGCTGGATCCATCGTCCTCCTGGCGCCAAATGTCAAACCAGAAAACAGCGCTGCATCATGTTAGTCTTTGTTTTTCTTCTTATTTTATGTTCGAGTTAGGCTTACAAATGCGTAAAGTAAAAGTCCTTAACGCGGTGAACGTCTATGGCACGGGTGCAGCAGGAGGTACAGGTACTCCTAAGGTCTTGAGGCCATTAGGTCCCAGCACTTCCTTTCCCTGCTTCAGAGACCCAAGGATCCGCAGTAGACCTTAAGGTACTGGGCTGCGCTCTCCGACATCAGCTGAGGAAGAAGATGAAGAGAAAAAACAGGAATCCAATGCATGAGATCTACAGTAGGCGTAGAGAATTTCACGCAAAGGACATGCAAAAATGGAAAGAAGAAGAAGGAATGGTCGTAGAAAAAGGTTGGATGAAAGAAAGAGCGCAACTTGGCTGTTATTTGTCACCCAAAAGGAGAATAGTAAGAACAGGTATGTGTAAGTTTAGGTGTGCATGCCAATGTGGGTGTTGGTGTGCAACAACTATTAGAAGAGATGTTAAGGAGTCTCAGACAAGTTTAGGGAAATTTAAACTAAGCCTAAGATGCATATGAGGCAAATTAGAGGTAATCAAATCAGAATGGAGGAGAAAGGGAGAGATAGTAAAGGGTGAAGAAGAGGAGAGTCTGAAGAGAAACAAGCATGTTCACCACCCCAGTTGGGTGCCTGGTAGGAGGGAGACAAAATGAGAACAAGATGCTGTGAGAAGATGGTGGAATAGGAAGCATTTACAAGCTGACCACTTAGTTAGATTAGAGTGTTAAGGCTCTTCAGAGCACTGGAGTCAATGTCCTTCCGGCACAGAATGTTACACCAGCAACCAGTACTGCATCAAGTCATCGTCCGTCTCTGGGATTGCTTAGACTCACTGCATGCTCAGGTCACCCCTGTATATAAAAAAGGTCACAAAAGTGTCCTACACAAAATGAGCACAGAAACGTTGGTCCTCCAGGATGGAGGAGTGTATTGGTAGGTAAGATTACATATGATCAATTCACAACAGATTAGATTTTAGCTAAGAGGTTGGCTTCTCGAAGGTAGCTGAGACGTGGTTCTGCATTGAATTGCCTCAGAGGGAACTAGTCTTCTTACTAAAGAGTTGCTAAGGTCTTCTTAGCAACTCTTCTTGGTTGCTAAGGCAATTACTGCTATCCCTGCTCCTTGCACGTACCTGGGTCCAATAACGTTACTTATCATGAGATGTATAACTTATTCCCAGTGATTAATTGCAGTGGCACCCTGTTTTGGGCTCCATCTGCATGCTCTCAACTGGCTGCTACCTGTCTTGAGTTTATGACTAGCAGAGCCAGGGATCCTCCCCACTGTTGTCCTTGACAGCCATATAGAGGAAAGCTACCCGCTCTCTGCTAGCTATGCCTGCAGTATTATTGCACCTGTTGTTTCACCAGTCTATCCTGCGTTCTTCTCTCCAGCTTGGTCTTTGCAAGTACAATTGATGCCACTGCATCAACTAGCCTGTAACTACTCTTCCCTGCTTGTTTCACTTAATGCACATGCTTTTACATTTACTTAAATGCCATGCAACTCAACTAGCATGAGACCTAACTGGGCTAGAACTTTAATCCAGCAGGATCGTTTTCCTGGGGCATACTACTTGCTTCTACCTAGAACTTTGTCGCCACAACATACCAGTTGTGTAAGTGCTCCGTCTTTAATCCTTAGAGCCATTAATATGCTCCAGGATTCACCAATACGCTTATCTGTTCCATCGGCTACAGTCTCATAGTTCAACCTCCTTACTTCCAGGCACTCACCTTTTCTTGTTACTGCCCTACCTAGTGCTTGACCTCTTTTGGCATTTGAATGCATGGTGTAGCTGCATGTGATGATTGAGGGTGTGTGCAATCATTATCCAGCCTGTTTCACCAATCTGTAACTTGCTCCATAAGAAATACCAATGCTGCCATACCCCTCTGAGGTAAACTTGACACTGCCCTGGATTAACAGAGTCAATCCTGTTGTTACCTGTATACAGCTTGGCGGGATACTGTCTATACTGGTATAGACTTGGCCGCTTATACCTGATCTACCCAGAAAGTAATATTGCTTACCATCTTGTTGCACTACCGCATTATAATCAAGTGAACCAATAATATTAACTTATCCCTGTCTAGTCATTTGTTGCAATAGGCCACCAGATCACTTAGCAGCTAAATCCCAGTTGCAGTAGAAGTTCTGTCTTCCAGGGACCAATTACTTCATGCCTTGATCAGGTGGTACAGAATTAGTAAGGTGAGTTGACCCAATTCTGGTTGCCTAACCCCTTAGATTGAACCCATACTAATGTCTATGGTTGGCTCAGCCACCTGCTCTCCCAACTTTGTTTTGTCGTGTTTGATTGTGTTGACCTATGTTCCCAGGTGTGTTCTGTTGCAACACTATTGTAAGAGGGATTAAATAGTCCATGCAGTATGGGGGTGGCAACGCCTCCATTAGTTGTCTGTGCGTTAGTCTGCTATGTCCAATTTGCAAACAGCATAGAGTTATCTTTGTCTGTCAAGACTGGCTGCTTGAAGAGACCCAGGGTGTAGGTGTGTCTTTAATAGTGAGGAATTTATATCTCATGTTCCTTCTTTTTGCACAGGGGTCTTTATATGGAAGTGAACGCTATTCTGCTGGGTCAGGCGCTGCTGCAGCTCTTTGAGCCGCTTTGTCCGCCTGCTCATTGCCCACCACCCCAAGTTACCCAGAACCCAGCACAAACAAAAGTTCTTATTCCTGGAGGGCAATTGCACAAGCCAGCGCACGATTGCTAAAACAACAGGGTGGCAATTACTTAAGATCTTCAGGGTTTGAAGCGCACTTAGGGAATCACTAAATATTGTGATGTTGGCATCTGGAAGAGTATCGGCGGCCAAGAGGGCAACGGCAATGTCCTTGAGTTGACCTGTATAAACTGACAGTAATGGCGGTAGTCTCCTAGTGACAATGCGTCCGGGGATTACCGCTGCACAGCCCACAGCATGGTCCTCTTTTGATCAATCGGTAATGATATGCAAGCTACCAGCGTGATGAGTCTCCAAATAGGCAATAAAACTAGTACAAAGATTCTGGGATACAAAATCTGCCTTTTAGCCAGTAAAATAGTGCGGGCAGAGCATATTATCTGGTATATGCCAGATGGGAACAGCATCCTGCGGGAGAGGATCCACCATGATAGGGGCAGCCCAAGCCAAACAGTGAGAAGCTCATGCATTGTGAGAAGCTCAAACAGGGAGCCAGATTGGGATGGAGCTGTAGGATTGTTGTACATGTAGCATGTAGTTAAAGTGGAGCAAGCAGGAATATGGCAATAGAATTAAAGGTCAATTTGTTCTCTTTGCAGGGGCAAGACTAGGCTCACCAGTTTCACAAAGGAGGCTCACAATAGGGGATGACGGGAAAGCTCCAGTACAGGCGCGACGGGCAGCAGTGTGAACCAGTTCCACAGTTTTGAGACCATTTGGTTTCACAGGGCCATATACATTGCTCCCAGTCCCTAGTTTGGACCCGATGATAGCATAGTAAAGGCCAAACGGTTTCGTTGTCTGCACCCCAGGTGAAATGCGATGCAACCCAAAGAATGATTGATTGCTGCGAGCAGTCTATCTTAAGCTGCTGCATGTGGTACTTGGAGGTTAGTTGCTGATCGAATATTGGTCTCAGAAAGCGGACTGTAGGTAGGAAAGAGATCATTTCTTCAGAGTCTGAGGTCTGGTTCTGTGTGTGTGCGGAACTGATGGACGTGAAATGCCCACGTTTTGCTTTAGATGGAGTGCACGTGTTTTGCTTCAGAAGTTTGTTAACCTTTGAGATTCTGTGCAAGCTGCCACCTGAGCAATTGCACACTGTAGCTGGCATTGTAGTTGGAACACAGCTGACGCTGATGCGTATAACATTAAAGTTGTCAATGTAAAGAGAAGCATTCACGGAGGGTGGGACCACCACTGTGATCACATTAATAGCAATTGCCAATAGTGTACAAGAGAGGACGCAACCCAGGGGTACCCCTCATCTTGGGTATGAATGTTTGGATGGTGACTGCCAATTTTGCCGGGGAAGATTCTAAGCCGGAGGAAGTTCCGAATGGAAAATGCTATGAGACCATCTGAGGGATCTCTTAGAGGATGCCATAGCGCCAGGTTGTATGGAATGCCTACTGGAGGTCAAAAAAGAACACAGATTGTCTTCCTTGCAATCCAAGGCACCATGGATGTCAGTCACAACATGAAATGATGTATCCTGCACTGATAGCATCTCTGTTGTAGTGAATTGCATTTTTTATTGTTGTCATACTGTACCCGGGGCTTTAGAATCTTGCTACTGTATCCACTGCGTGTAGTAGAAGGCGACTGGAAGGGGCGGTGCGAAGGGGCTAGGAATCCCGCTCTCTGTAATACCTGTCCTCAAAGATGGCAAGACAAGCGGGAGGAGGAGAGGCACACACCTCTCCAAATCCTATTGTTAGGGTCGCTGAATGTACGTGGCTGTAGTACAAATGATGTAAAGAGGAGGGAGATTGGTGAGATGTTTGTGAGGAGGAAGCTTGATGTGTTGGAGCTGAGTGAGACAAAGTTGAAAGGTAAGAGCGAATGTGAGTTTGGTGTGGTAAGTGGAAGAAAGTCTGGTGTGGAGGAAGGTTGGGCATGAGAAGGTGTGGTCTTGATATCGAGTGATCGGTTGGCTAGTAGCGCTACCGAATGGAAGGAGGTGTCCTCAAGATTGATGTGGGTGAAAAATAAGTTAAGCGTAGAAAGATGGGCAGTTGTGAGTGCTTACGGACCTGGCAGCAAGAGTGAAGAGGAGAGGGAGCAATTCAGGACTGACCTCAGTGAGTGTATTGAGAGTTTTGGAGGTCATTTCAATGTAGTTGTACTGGGTGACCTTGATGCGAGAGTTGGAGATGTAGTGGTGGAGAATGTGATAGGAAGATACAATGTTCCCGGTAGAAATGATAGTGGAGAGAACCTGATAGGTCTGTGTGTGGAGCAGAAGTTGGTGGTCAGTAACAATTTGTTTAAGAAGCAAGATATTCACATGTACACATTGTAGTAGTGTGAACCCTACTCCTTTGTTTTTGCATTGCTTTTATTCAGTCAGCCTGTTCTAACAAATTTATCATTCCTTGGTTCAACCTAGTTGAAGCCATTCCCTATCCTGGACATACTCATTTAAACCTTTTCCATTTACCATCTTAATTATGCGATCCCATTGTTTTGTTAAATCCTTGCATTTCCTGTCCCTCAGCTTGCTTGAATATGCAGTAATAATGTTTTGCTTTGCCTTAACTAATTCTTTTCTTCTGTTTCCCTCCTTACTTTGATATTTTTTATAAATACAATTCATGCATGCTGGTTAGACAGGATTAAAGATGCGCCTCCTCATCCATTCATTGTTGTGAAGATTGGCCAGCTGCCACTAAACCTAACCTGTCAGATGCTCATGGATTGGCCATTGACTACCTTTGCACCTGCGGTGTTTGCTGTGTACGCTCTGTGGTGGTGTAGGTGAGTAGCCTGCATACGTGTTGATCTCTTACCTTTGATCTCTTACCTTTGCAGCCCCCTCCAGCAGGTCCACATCAAGTGGGGAGCAGCAGAGCCGGGGGAGGCCAGCACAGCCATGCGCGCCAGTATGCTGCTGAGAACAGCAATGTCAACACAGGTATAGGAACTGGAATTAGTGCGCACTATTGGCTATCACATGAACCATCCGCATGCATGACATAA
>SDVV010037932.1:0-10787 GCA_016164225.1 Gammarus roeselii
TGTGTAAATCAATATATTAAATCTATATATATATATATATATATATGAAAATTATATACATCGCTTTACGTTCAATAAGTATTTGCCGTAGCAGGCAGTGCTCTCCCCTGTCGTGGCTTACGCCTGAAAAAAGTGCGATATATTCACACTAATTACCTTTGAAGTAAGTTAGAGCAAATTGGCCATTCAATTACTGAGGGTTTCCCAAACCTTCTTTATGGAAATCGCTATTATTTCCAGAAAATCTAAAATATGTTAGTAATTATTTTCTTCCAAAGTGGTTTACGTTCAAAGTGGTTTGCTTTCAAAGTGGTTTGTTTCCACAGTGGTTTGCCTTCAAAGTTGTATTATTCTCAAGTGAAAGCATCAACAACACTGCTTTTATTTGGTAGTTTGTGGTTCAGTCAGTTTGAGTCTCGCAAGTACCTTGCTCAGACTGTGTCAAGATGTATGAGAATTTCAGTTATAAGAACGATTTTCAAAGGTTCAAAGCTGTTAGCCGAGACAGTATTAAAGATAAATCACAAATTCCCCTGCAGTCAATCATTGTCTATGCCTCCCCGCATCCCCCCCCCCGTGCGCTACCCTCTTTCTATCTCTTTTTACCCATTTATCGCGAGCTTTTGTCTTCCGTTAAGTTTTTTATCAACGAGCGAACACAAGCGGCCAATCAGCACTGGGGGCCTAAAATGACTGAAGCACACCTCATGGACGGTAGCAGGGCGAGAGCCCACTCTCCAAAAGCATGGCTAAGCCATATTTGGAATACGCATTGATAACGAACAGATTATCAACTGATCTTTCCAGAGAACCCCTTAGATACCACAGGCTGGTCCCTAGTTTTTTCTGGAACCTTGAACCGCACGTATTTTTTGCTTGCAGAATGTTCAATTAAGGCCAACGGTAAAAGTGGTGAAGCCGGTCAAGAGGCCTTCAAGAGTGAACCCCCTGGCCCCTGGCGTGATCAGAGGGTCCGATGGGGGAAGGAGGAAGCCCCCCCCGGGAGGGACCAGCACCCCCTCCAGAGTGACGAAGACCAAGATTCCAACGGCCAAGAACGTCAGCCTCTCCAAGATGACCAGCGCCACCTCAGCCGAAGTTGACCGGAGAAACGACCTCATCGACGAGTTAACCGGGAACGTCCAGGAAATCAGGAATCTACAAGGCCAAACGACCGGCCTCTCTGAGCAGGAAGCAGAAGTTTTCGCCGCAGAACCTAGCGCAATTGACGACCGTCTAACGAGGCTCGAGGGTCATGTCATGGCCATATTTCTCCACATCAACGAACTCGTAAAGAACCAACAAACTAAAGAACCCGCAACTCACGAAAATACCTCTACCTCTACATTCGACGACAACTTCGACGAATCTCCACCCTACAAAAACCTCAACCGAGCTCCGAGGGCTGCAAGGAGGAAGCAATGCACGCCATTTAATGAACACAACTTGTTCAACAATTGTCATACCTTTCCCCGAACATCTGAAGATCACGTTCGACGCCAAAGACAGACCGGATATTTGTCCATGCACTCTGCGAGAAGAGCTAGGCTCTTTCACTGGCCGCCCAGTCCTGAGCGTCGCCACCAGCGGCGACGAAGGCTTTGCCATCATAGTAGACACAAAACTTCAAAGTGACACAATTCTCTCCAAAACTAGACTCAGTGAAAAAATATGCAAATTAGTGCCACACCCGACATTCTCTACAAGTTCAGGTTTGATCTTATTTGAGGATATCCCAAAGGAGGAAATCGAGGAGTAAATCTCTGGACTCGTTCAATACGAAGACTTCATTGTCGAAGCAAGTATCGCAGCAAAGATCACACCAAGAAGAGAGACCACCACAGCCCTAATACTAAAATTCAACTGCCCTACTTCACCTAAATACCTAGACATTCCTTTCTGCACCACCAAAACCAAGGTTACACCATTCGAAAGAAAGACGTCCGATGCGATGTTATAAATGCCAGAAACACGGACACCGAGCGAAAACTAAAATGGTAAGCAAAGATGCTCATATTTATTTATTATTTAGTATTTGCTTCCATGTTCCACCGGAGTCCCAACGCAAAGTTAATGCTGACTCCCCCGTAGGGCAAGATGCTCATATTGCTCCCAAGACGACCATGACAAGCGGGAAGATCCCCAGTCGTGCCGGTCCAAAAAAACTCACTGTTTTCACTGCAAAGTAAACGGACGCCCTACCGATTATAGAGATTGCCTAGAGGATGAGACGGAGTGAGCGATCCTCCAATACCAGATAGATCACGGGGTCGGGTGACGAGAGTCAGCAGTCTCGATGGGCTCTTCCCAGAATGACCCTCCTACCGAAGAGAACAGACCGGCACCATTCCTCCCCCACTTTCTCATAACGTTCAAAGAAAGTGGTGCAAGCAAAGTTGCATTTTCAACTAATCCATTTATAATGATGAAGTCACTCACCAAACAACTTAGAGGAAAACCGAAAGAAATTCAACGACAGGGAAAGAAATATCTGACCTACGTCATGGAACGTGAACAAAGTAGCGTTGTACAGAAGATTGTCCACATAAACAAACTCAAAGATACAATTGAAACACATTCTTCCTCCAACGATACCAAAGAAATTATATACACCTCCCGTCACACACTTACAACCGACATCAGTGCTTTCGCTGAAGGTTTTTCTGAGGATTATGGAGTTACCGAAGTCTGTCAAGCAACATGGATAAAATCACGCACGTTCTACCGCATAACAATTTACCTTCCCAGGATACGACGCACTGGAATTCATAGTAATCCCGGGTGAACAAGGAAGAACCAAAACTTACCCAGTTGCAACATGGCCCCCAATGTGCAAAAAACGCCTTGAATACGGCCACGTCATCGCACACTGCCAGCCGCATACACCCCTAACGTTGTAGGAAGTGCGCCAGCGAGCACGACAGAAAAGACGACACAGCCAGCCACCCCAAATGCTACCACTGCTCATGCTACCATGAGGCAGGCGACCGCGACTGCCCAGTATACAAGGATCAAAAAGAAATAACAATCACACAAAACGTACGCAGAGTTACACGGAAACCAACCATCCAAATCTGGAACGACGATAACCCAAACCTCCTCAATTATGCCTAAGCAGTCCAATCTTCAATTCAACCAAACTATTCCGACGACATTCACACATCGTCAGGACAACATCGTAACAAGACTCCAACACTCCTACCTGGCTGCAGTGCTTCCTCACTCAGCCCAGCGACCGCCCCTGTACCAGAGATGCACAGTGCTAGAAATAATTTCTGCAGTGCCCAGGAGGACGCCGAGATGGATGCATTCCCCGCAGCTGACCACGCAGCAAGGCTCACTACTATAAAAACGAAAAAGCAAAGAGATGAATAAGCTTCCGGTGCCCAGGCGCCACTGAGCAAAAAGATCAGTAACAACTCTCAAATACCGGCCCGCCAGGACATGAATCCAGAACTACCTCCACCTGTCTCAAATGCGGCTCCATTCAGGGTAAACCACTGAGAGGGACACGACCCCCTGTTAACAAACCCGATTCTCGAACACGACACCAGCGATAACGATCGCGGCCTCGACGACGGTGCTTATCTCGAAAAACTCATACGCGAAAACTCTGAACAACCAGTTAAATTACCTGGCTCAAATAGCTCTCACTCCACACAACTACCCACGCAGATCAAAAAGAGTACCCCAGAAGAAAAGTGCACTTGCTCACGAAGAAAACACAATGAGCACAAACCCTCGTCCTCCCACAAGCACTCGCACCTGCGACCGCAGCAATCCCAGCAGACCCCCTTCCACCGAAAGCGGACACTCCCGTGAACACTCCCGACCCGGAACCCCTGGGCAAACTCAAAAAACGTGAACACCACAAAAGTTCCAGCAAATCGCGCAACCACTCTAGATCATAATGGTCTGAGTGTGAACAGCCTTCAAAATGAACACCAAAATTCTTCAGTGGAACTGCCAGGGGCTCGGAAGCAAAAAAGACGAATTACTATCCTTTATCGCCACCCATAAACCTTTCCGAGCGACCGTCACCTTCAGAATCCCCCAATATATTATACACCGCCATGAAGGCCACACCAACGTGACTGCTCACGGTGGAGTGGCACTTATGATCCACCAAAGCGTACCTCACCTCCTCCTTCCCCTGAGGACAGAACTCCAAGCTATCGCTGTAAAGATATGCGTCTCAAGGCCAATAAGAGTGGTATCCATCTACTCGTCACGAAGCCATGACCTCTAGGAAGCACTTATGACCGAATTACTACATCAACCCCTCTCGCCAATACTTCCCCTTGGAGACTTCAAAAGCTACCATGAAACATGGGGATGCGTGAGAACAGACCCCAGAGGAATTATAATAGCTAACAATATGAACACTCACGACCTGGTCCTTCTCAACGACGGACAACCCATCCGAATCACCCCCGAAAGTGGAACTGTCATCGATTTATCCATATGCTTCCCCACTCTGGCACCCCAACTCGATTGGGGAGTTTTGCATTCAACACACGACAGCGACCATAACCCAGTCATCATATCGCTTTTCACCAACCAATCAAGAAACCCTGGCATCCCCGAAAACATTTCGGAACACGACCTCGTCGTCCAACTATACGAAAAGTTTCAAGCTGCAGCCGAGGCAAGCATTTTCCTTTTTGCCCCTGCAACCTTCTTTCCAAAACCATGGTGGTGCCGAGAGGTGCAAGAAGCAAGAGATAAGCGTGGAAGGCTATACAATGCCTACCGACGTGCACGGTCCCCCAGGAACCGAGTAGCGTGGAAAAGGGCATCGGCTGTATACCGAAAACTTCGAGTGGAGATGAAACGTGAAAGCTGGGCTCAGTAAGTCAACACTATTGATCGAAACACCCCCCTCTCCCAAGTGTGGGAAGAATTCAACGTATCCAGGGAAAACCCGAGCGACCTGTTAACATCCTTTCAGACGGAGGCAGAACTTATTCTTCCCACACGGAAATCGCAAATAAACTAGCTCAGACTTATAGCCAGATATCGCAATCAACAAACTACACTGCTGCTTTCCAACGGGAAAAGGACTTGTGAGAAAGTGAACATCTTGACTTTACTTCTACAAACGAAGAGGCCTACAACAAACATTTCTCCCTCCACGAATTACAGTACGCCATAGGCCATACACGTGAAACTTCACCTGGGCCAGACCGTTTACACATCAACATGATCAAGAATCTCCCGAATGGCGCCCGTGAGCACTTATTAAAAGTGTTCAATACTCTGTATTCGAACTCATTTTTTCCCGATCAATGGCGGGAATTTATAATTATCCCAATACCCAAACCTGCGAAATTCTACGATGACCCACATGACTATCGCTCCATCGCTCTTATCACCGTCCTCTGCAAGACCATGGAAAGAATGATAAACACGCGCTTTGTCGACTACCTTGATATGCATGGAGGCCTGAACAGCATCCAGTGTGGCGGCCGCAAGCGCCATTCTACGACGGACCACCTTGTAAGACTGGAATTTGACATCAGACAGACATTTGTCCGAGGGGAACATGTGGTTTCCATATTTTTCGACGTATTAAAATCATACGATACTATTTATTTATTATTTGCTGCCATGTTCCACAGAGTCCCAACGCGAAGTTAATGCTGACTCCCCCGTAGGGCGGTATCATACGATACTACCTGGAAATATTGCATCATGAAGGATCTCCTCCGCAACGAGCTGAGAGGCCATTTACCACGTTACATCCACAAATTTTTGCAAAATCGCACCTTCAGGGTTAAGGTCGGCGACACCCAGTTACCGTCCTATCCGAAAGAAATGGGCGTCCCCCAAGGAATCGTCCTCAGTGTCATTTTTTAAACTCAAAATCGACCAGATAGAAGACATATTCACCTGCGCGACGGAAGATTGCTTTCATCACTATACGTGGACGACTTACAAATAAGCTACAGGCACCCTAGCTTCTTGACAATTCAACAGGAACTCCAGAAATGTCTAAACCTAATCGGGAACTAGGCCTCCTTAAGCGGATCCCGATTCTCGCATTCCAAAACAAAAAGCATGCATTTTACTCATGTGCCCTGCTTACACCTAAAACCAGCCCTAACGCTGAACAACACTCTGGTAGTATACGAGGAATCAATAAAATTCCTCGGTCTTGTGTGGGACCCTAAACTCGCATACAACCTCATATTACAGCCCTGGAGACTCGCTGCAAAAAGGCAACCGGACTTATCCTCTCTGTAGCATCCATGAAGTTTGGAGCCGATATGGACACCGGCATCACGTCATTCAGAACATTAATCCACTCGCGTATTTACAATGCAGCAATTGCTTACGGTTCAGCTACCAAAACCACCCATGAACCTCTCTCCATCACCGTAATTAACGCCCTGCGTATCACAACCGGTGCGTTCCGTGCCACACCTTTTGAATCCCTGAACGTGCTTGCTAACGAGCTTCCTCTTCCGCTCCGGATAGACAAACTCTCACTACAGTACTATTTCAAGACAAGGAGCTACATCAATAGCCCAGCACTCAGTGACGTCACCATCATTCTCGATAAACGCCTCTTTGCGGCTAAGAAGAACATTTGCCCACCCTTTTCTCTACGTGTGGACAACTTACTGACCTCGCTGAACATCAGTCGCAAAGCAACCAAGCCTTCATTCCCCTATCGAATTCTTCAAATCAACACACGAACGTTGATGATCCGCCCACCGCTGGTCAACCTAGATTTGCAAACGTACCCCAAAACAACAACCCCAACCAACACCTTCCGCCGAGAATTCTCGCGACTACTTGATAAACAGTACTCTGAGCACCGTCATATATACACTGACGGCTCCAAAACATTGGACGGAGTGGGAGCTGCCCCCGTAGGCGAAGGGACCTCGCGTTCGGCCACCCTATCCCAAGAGGCCTCTGTATTCTCTGCAGAGCTGCACGCACTCGAATTAGCCATCGTCATAACAAAAAGTGACCGCCTCCCTAAATATGTTACATTTTTAGACAGTCTGAGTGTTCTCACCCTGCTGAAAACTCTGCACTTTGATCACCCTGCCCCTAGAAAAATGCAACACGACCTATTCACGATGTTTGAGACGGGCCAAGCGGTCGATTTCTGCTGGATCCCTGGACCCGTGGGAATAAGAGGAAACTAGCGCGCAGATTCCCTCGCTAAACGGGTGTCTACCCAGCAAGAACGATTCATCTCCATACATTACTGAGACTGGTTCCCAGTCATCAACTCACGTACATCACGATGGATGGTTACAGAGTGGACCAAAAATGTTTGCAGTAAATCATTCGTGGGAGAGTGGGACGGCAGGTTTTCTAATAGGGGAGATCAAGTGTTCATTAACTGTCTATGCACGGGACACACGTGGATAACCCACAATCACCTCATGGACGTAGACATGGGAACAGACGCACCACCATGCCCCTGTTGCCACCAAGTGGCAATCAGTGTGAAACACATACTTATGAATTGTGATACACTCGCAGCAGCCGACGAGCCTTCTTGAGCCCTCCGTGCAACCTACAACGCCTGCTCACACAAACGGAACACAACAAAAAACTGATCGCTTTTGGAGAACATACCGGACTATACCAAGTCGTGTGAAACTAACGAGGTTTGAATCATCTTTTTTCCTGAACTCGCTCTCCTCCCTGCGTATTAATTGTAAACTTCAACTTAACTTCGTGCACGAAGCTGTGCAGAATCAACGGATCATCGTGCCCTACGGGGGAGCAATCAGTGACTACATCTTGGAGCTCCGGTGGAAAACAGAAGAAACTACTACTACTACTAAGCCAGATTTCGTTGAGTCCATCAGATTAGTATTACCATGCCGTTTGAAGAATGGTCAATACAATTAAAGAAATCTGACGCTAAACAAATTACATATGCAGTAATTTGAATCGTGCAGATGCGGTGATTTTATATTGGAAAATGTTCCTATTGCCTTCTGCGTTCTATAGATAAGCTTTATCAAATCGTGTTTACATCTGAAATTAAGATGTATTCTGTAACTAGTTTAAAAATGTACCTATTGCCTCCTATATATAAGCTTTATATGAAGTTTGGGTATTATCCCTCTGGCCCTAAACCCATAGCGTTCAAATCGGTATGTTTTTGATCACAACGAAGACAATTTTACGTTCAATCCCTCACTAACGTACAGTACTTCATTTCGTGACACGTTCTCCGGAAGTACTTGACGAAAAATTCCTCGGCATAAAATTGCTCTTCTCCTCTCGGTGGGAAAGTCATCAGTTTGAAACTTTCTTGATCGCCGAATGGATACCCGAGCCAAAATATTAGAAAAAAAAAACAAAAATTTAACTGTTACACCAGCACATTCCGGCAACTTTTCACATTTGAGTAACTTTTCCGATGATATTTTCCGGGAGTTGATAGTACGGCAATGAATAACGACGTGGTGGAGCGTGGGCCCTCGGCCATAAATTATCGCGCTTGGCAGACTGGCTGAGCGGGGCGCTGCAAGAGGGATGTAGCAGCGATACGGCAGAATTTGTATCTTTGCTGTAGCAGCGATATGGCAGACGAGGCTGCTGGAGCGATCTAACGGCGATACAACAGCCATTTCATCAGTGCTATAGCAGCGATAGGGCAGGCGAGGCTGCTGGAGAGATCTAGCAGCGATACGGCAGCACTTGTATTAGTGCTATAACAGCGACAAGGCAGGCGAGGCTGTTGGAGAGATCTAGAGCAGCGATACGGCAGCCCTTGTATCAGTGCTATAGCAACGACAGGACAATGCGAGGATGCTGGAGTGATCTAGCAGCAATACGGCAGCACTAGTATCAGTGCTTTAACAGCAATACGACAGCACTGATGTCAGTGCTGTCGCAGCAATACGGCAGCACTAGTATCAGTGCTATAGCAGCAATACGGCAGCACTAGTATCAGTGCTATAGCAGCAATACGACAGCACTAGTATCAGTGCTATAGCAGCACTAGTATCAGTGCTATAGCAGCAATACGGCAGCACTAGTATCAGTGCTATAGCAGCAATACGGCAGCACTGATATCAGTGCTGTCGCAGCAATACGGCAGCACCAGTATCAGTGCTATAGCAGCAATACGGCAGCACTAGTATCAGTGCTATAGCAGCAATACGGCAGCACTAGTATCAGTGCTATAGCAGCAATACGGCAGCACTAGTATCAGTGCTATATCAGCAATACGGCAGCACTCATATCAGTGCTATCGCTGCAATACGGCAGGTGGCTCTTCAGGATTGATCAAGCGGCAATGTACGGAAGCAGTGTCACGGCAAGCGGGTCATCTGGAGTGATATCAGAGTGGTCCATCAGAGATACAGCAGCAGGTATAGCAGTGTTATATCAGTGATACAGCAGACAGGGCCGCTTGAGTGGTCTATCAGAGATACAGCAGCACCCGTAGCAATGCTAAAGCATAGGAATGATTTGATTTGGGCCTCGTTTCCACCGGAGCCTCAACGTGAGTCATGACATGTAGCAACGGAAAGACTCAATTTATAGCAGTTTACGACAACGATACAGCAGGACTAATAGCAGTGCTATATCCCCGCCACTTGATGGGGCGACGAGACACGTCCAGAAGCACATAGCAACAATTAGACTAATGTGAAGGTCAGATTGCTATGGCCAGTATTGGATTGTTATATATCACTCTTAGTTGCTATAATATGGCATCACTCATAAATTTGTTTGTATGTATGTGATCATTTTATCTCCCTATTATCAAAGTTTAATAAAGCACTGAAGTACTTATAAAGAAAGGTCCAGAGATGATTCACAATTGCACGCGTCTCGCAAAGTTAGACTGAACAAAGAAAACTAATCAATCTTAAGGTATACGGAATGTACGGCATGTCTAAACATATTCAACAAAATTAACAGAACGGATGCAGCGACTTATTAGCCTAAAATTGCATGCTGTTGGTTCAAAGCAAGGACTAGCACAGCTGCATCCAACGTTACATTTAGGCTTATCTTGAAATGATGCTACTAGGCCGGGGATGAGAAATAGGATTTTTGCGTTAATACCCATCATACTGTTCTGATAGAAACGAAATGTAGCATTTATGTGACACTCGATGCTAGAAAAGCAAATAGGTAATAATGGATTTCAAATTTTATAGGTAGTGCAAAATTTAATCAACTAGAACGGGAGGGAAATGTCTATAGGATTGGTTTAGACTAGGTTCAGTCGTGAATATACAGTGATTCAAGAATGCACCAGTCGTTTCTGAAGTTGTTGAAATAAAAAATAAAAAAATGTTCAAAGTTACCCAAGCGTCGCACTACTCAGCGTGCTATCTCTCAGATAAATGCGGAGGATGGGCAAGCAGAGTACTAACGGCATGACAGGAGGTGGGCCAACAGAGTGCCACTACGACTGCTCTACTACCAGCATGGCGGGAGGTGGGCCAACTGAGTGCCACTACGACTGCTGTACTACCAGCATGACGATGGGGTGGGCAAGCAGAGTGCCACTACGACTGCTATACTACCAGCATGACGGGAGGTGGGCCAACAGAGTGCCACTGCGACTGCTGTACTACCAGCATGGTGGAGGGTTGCGAAGCTGTCTAAACCTAAAACACCTGTGCGAATGAGGTGGTCCCTCCACCTCACTACGCACAAAAACATCTACTCATTTTACGAAGATACGCATTAACTCTATACTCTCTCGTACGCGCTAATACGCGAATATGCCATAATTAAAATATGTACTGACTTCATCTTGACAAAGCTAATATTTTCACGCACGA
>SDVV010037933.1:0-10787 GCA_016164225.1 Gammarus roeselii
TATGAAATGGAGTTGGTCAAATTACTTGACCTGATCTTCATGGAAGATGCAACTGGTCGTTGAATTTAAGCAGAGTCAGTGTTGTGTTGATACCAGATCGAGAGATGATACAATGTGATACATGAGCCATCTTTGTAACCGAAGACACAATAAGCATTGTACGTATACAGACTGGAGTGTTATTCAATGTTCTAACTGATTTACGAATCAAAAATATATTTGATGTCGCTCCTTCCTGCGTATTAGTCGCTTGATGATCTGACAAATGAAGAGTAAGAAATCAATCAAGCGTGGTCCTTTTTGTTCTATTCATTGTATACCGACTTTGATCGAGTGGATATATTGAAAGTCAATAAAATATTGTCGGGATATGGATTGATGCTCACAAACATTAAAGTGAATTCCCACAATGAATGAAGTTACGTTTCATGGCAGTCTTAGGATTTGTTATGAAACTGGACGTCCGTTTCCTGGAAATCTTGTAACATGAGACTGTGGTTTCGATCAGCGTAATCGAACGTGAGCGTCTCGTTGTTGTGTGCCGTGATATCGAGTCAGTTAATCAACTTATTAATTAAGATCAACACGCTGGCTCAGAATGCAAATGAATTTAAAAATATTGCATGAATCGACAGTCATGCAAGCAACAAACGAGCGGGAGTCTTTTTTTGTCAATCATGAGCTGTATCGATTTGATTATCTTCGTAGACCAATAACAACATAAACTGTGTGTAGGATGGTAACGATAGATTGCAGACTACGAATGTTGACTGACATATTGATAAACATACTTAGATTGGCATTAGAGAATAATTGAATTGGAATAAATTGGAATAATTGAATTGGAAAGAAGGAGGGCATGGTTAGGATGTTTGCCTCGAATGATTAATTCATAGAAGAAGAAATACAATGAATTGAATAACCAAAATTGTGTAGTCGTGCATGAAAAAAAGGAAATTGCGGTGTTTGAGATCAGAAAACTAGAAAGTTGAAGTTGAAATGGAGACATTTTTGTCTTCCTTAATTCCGGTGGAATAACCCAGGCTTGTGACTTCTATTTAAATATGTTGAAGTAATTGATTATTCCTATCAAGTAGGATGGCACCCCATCCCCCTCAGTGAGCGCCACTCCAATTTCACCCTCCACCGTAAGGGGAAACAGCTGTGTGTCTATCGGTAACACATAAATACAAGAAATGAGTGCCCAAGCACACCAACAACCCACCCCCACCAGATGCAGACACCGAAACTCACATACAAAGTCTGTGTTCGATCCCTAACAGTCTCGCATCCTGCGGTCACTCACATACAAAGTCTGTGTTTGATCCCTAACAGTCTCGCATCCTGCGGTCACTTCCGAAGGAGTGGACCAAAACCAGGTAGGAAAAAACGCCTGACGTCATCACGGCTTCAGTTCGTCCGTCCCTGCGCCGGATCCGCTCTCGTAAATCCGTCAAACATGCGTCCCCATAATTCAGCGAGGGGGGGTGTCGTGACAATTGCAGAGAGGGGCAAGGAGGGGGCGAAGGAGGGGTTAATGATGCGGGAAATGCTGGTAAGGATGGCTGGAGTTCTTGTTGATATTTTTAATAATATGGCAGTAATTTAGCAGGAGGTAAAAAATATAAATAGTCGGTTAACATGTTTTTTATTTCCTGAAATATATGAGATTCAAAATTATAATTGAGTGCTGAGTCATCGGAATTGAATGATGCGAGTATTTGGTACCTGCACAGAGAACACATACACATGGACACGAGTAAATTTATCGCACTAAAAACTATTTTTTTAACTGTTTGTGATTGAATGTATGTTTAAAACTCTTGTAAACTCTGAACTTATGGCATATCGTAAAAGATGATAGATAAATTGGAGATATATACATGTGTATATAAGAAAATCATTTGCACTATGTATGTGTAGGTATTTATAGTAAGAAAAATAACCCACTGTTGAATGAGTTAGTACTGTGTCCATGTAGGGCTTGACTCTACAAAACTGTAACCGTGAATATAAACCAGTCCTAATCACTCAACAGTGGGTCATTTCCCTTACTATGAATATGAAGATATGTTCAAAAATATCCTTACCGTTATAATTTTAACTGACAAATATAACGTTCAGGAGTGACAGTCGTCAACGTGCAGACTACATTTCAACTAAACTATTAGTTAAGGCACGACAATGCTATTACACTAGTACACTAGTGTCTCCTATTCGACTAAACTATTAGTTAAGGCAAAAACAATGCTATTACACTGGTGTTTCCTACTCGACTAAACTATTAGTTAAGGCGACAACATTGCTATTTCACTATTGCACTAGTGTTTCCTAAAGCACATGGTGCTTAAATCCAGTCGTGTATTTGAAGGTTCTCATTTTTATGCGTTCGTTTCATAGATGTTCCAGAATGGATTCAATGATACATGTGTGATGTAAACTATAGGTAGAATATTGCTTTATAATTGACGGGTAGAATTTAGAACTATCACTGAAAATACCCCTTCAAATACGTAACGCTTACCAGCATTATAATGGGTACACGTGTTGGGCACAGACAACTATGAAGGAGCCCATGCCTCCATTATTGCTGAAAGGGCACAAACTTAAAAATCAGCGAAAAGGGAGTGTTCAACTGAAAATAATCGGTAAGCCAGACTTGATAATTGACGAGATCGAAGGCCCAATCGAAATGGCAAAGAAACCTTCTTCTAAACCAGTTGTGTTGCATGTCGAGCAAAAGACTTAGTGAAGATAGAAGACATGGGCAAGGTATGCAACCGTGCTAAAACAATCAAACGATCACACGCGAATATCCATGTCACTTGGAATCCTTTCCCATCCGAACCAAAGTAGATACAAGTTGAACAAGATGATGTGTCTAAACAATCGCCCAGCCACTTTCTGGGAAGATCAGCAAATCTTATTCTCTGATCATTGGGAAACCATGATCAACCTAAAGTGGTGTCGGCGACCAGCACATCTTAACCCGATGCCCGCACACTATAGTCGCAATCAGGATAGTTAGCAAAGTCTTCAAGACTAGTATAGGTCCGAGATATTCTCTATCAGGATGGTTAGCAAGGTCTTCAAGGCTAGTATAGGTCCGAGATGGTCTCCATCAGGATGGTTAGCAAGGTCTTCAAGGCTAGTATAGGTCCGAGATAGTCACAATCAGGATGGTTAGCAAGGTCTTCAAGGGTAGTATAGATCCGAGACACCGAGATACGAGGGCCTAACAAGCGTGACACCAACAGGCAACCGTCACTGCAGGTGCTAATCCAATAAGTGTTCTGGAAGCACCAATATATTATAATAGGATAGTGTACAGACTTGGGTTGTACGCGTCAATGAAATGACCAAATGTGCTCTGCATCCGCCACTAGGACAGAAGGAGGCGGAACCGCTGATGGGGAACACTGAACAAGGTCAGGTGACAAGAAGAATAGTAGCCGTCACAGAGGCATAGGCACACCTCTCAGCGAGAAGGCGTGACGTCATTAATTGTCGCCAGCTCAAGCACAACCCTGTATAACATGTAGGCTCGCCCCTCGTATGACGTGGAAGTTCAGGATTTTTTTCATTGTGAATCAGGCCAAAAACAAAGCCCGATGTTCAAGGATAAATATAAATACAAATAACAAGATATAAGCAATCATGACAAATAATTAGCAGGGCCATAATACAGAATTTAAATGAAGAATACTGGTAACCCACCCCACCCACCCCTACCCTCCCACCCGTGGATAGGGATTCGAACTTGTGGGGGATAAAATCTACACTCCGGTCTGATTGCTTAGTTATCGGGGGAATGGGGCTTGTTGCTAAAGTAAAAGCAATCAAGCCCTTACACTACGATGACTTAATAGAATCACAAACGAAGTCCGCATCAAAGCGTATAGACTTGATACCCTCAGAAACATCATTCAGAACATCTGTGATGGTCTCAACTACGCAAATAGATTTGAAACATACCGATGTTGCACACATGACTCAGCCATTGGAGCCCGACCGAGCGACACGACGGTGCCCGCTATCAATAATCACCGTCACAGCAGTAACGGCGGAAACACTGACTCAGTCATTGGGGCCCGACCGAGCGACACGACGGTGCCCGCTATCAATAGTCACCGTCACAGCAGTAACGGTGGAAACACTGACTCAGTCATTGGGGCCCGACCGAGCGACACGACGGTGCCCGCTATCAAGTATCACCGTCACAGCAGTAACGGTGGAAACACTGACTCAGTCATTGTGGCCCGACCGAGCGACACGACGGTGCCCGCTATCAATAATCACCGTCATAGCAGTAACGGTGGAAACACCACACTGTTGCAGAAGCCCATCTTAGATCCACAGCAGCCCCTGACCGGAGAATTGCAGGCCGAGTCGCATTCGAACCAGAGGCAGCAGTGCTACCCAGCAAAGTAGAATCCGTGCAGATCAACATCAAAGAATTGACCTCGATATAACTCCTCAAAGTAAGCGCAACAAAGGTCAAGAAAATTGAGTTACTGTGACTGGCGGTTTCATTAAATCAAATAGGTGTTCTCCACTGGAGTACTGCACTCTAGGTACTCCTGTCCTATATGTTGTCCTTAGGTACTGCACTCTTGGTACTCCTGTCTTATATGTTGTCTTTAGGTACTGCACTCTAGATACTCCTGTCCTATATGTTGTCCTTAGGTACTGCAGTCTAGGTAATCCTGTCCCATATGTTGCCCTTTAATGTGATGTGCAATTAATTTTCTTTTCGTTTCCATTTTCGAATAAAAGACCCTGCTCACATTATGAGTGAAGAAATAATATCTGCGCTCACATTATGAGTAAAATAATGTTATCTACGCTCACATTATGAGTGAATGTTACCTGTGCTCACATTATGAGTAAATAAATGTTATATGCGCTCCCATTATGAGTAAAGAAATGTTATCCGCGCTAGCATTATGATAAAATAAATATGATCCACGCTCACATTATGAGTGAAGAAATGTTATCTCCGCTCGCATTATGCGTAAAGAAATGTTATCTACGCTCACATTATGAGTGAAGAAATGTTATCTGAGCTAACATTATGAGTAAAGAAATGTTATCAACGCTCACATTATGAGTGAAGATATGTTATCTGCGCTCACATTTTGAGTAAATAAATGTTATATACGCTCACATTATGAGTAAAAAAATGTTATCTACGCTCACATTATGAGTAAAGAAATGTTATCTACGTTCACATTATGCGTAAAGAAATGTTATCTACGCTCACATTATGAGTAAATATTTTTTATCTACGCTCACATTATGAGTAAAGATATGTTATCTACGCTCACATTATGAGTAAATAAATGTCATATACGCTCACATTATGAGTAAATAAATCTTATCCACTCTCGCATTATGAGTAAAAATATGTTATCTGCGCTCACATTATGAGTAAAGAAATTTTATCTTCACTCATACTATGAATGAAGAAATGTTATCTACATTGACATCATGAGTAAAGAAACGTTATCTGCGCTCACAGTATGAGTAAAGGAATGTTATCTACGTTCACATTATGAGTAGAGAAATGTTATCTACGCTCAAATTATGACTGGAGACATGTTATCTGCACTCACATTATGAGTAAATAAATGTTATATACGCTCACTTTATGGGTAAAGAAATGTTATCCACGCTCGCGTTATGATAAAATGAATATTATCTCCGCTCATATTATGAGTAAACAAATGTTATATGCGCTCACATTATGAGTAAAGAAATATTATCTATGCTCACAATATGAGTAAAGAAATGTTAGCTACGCTCATATTATGGGCAAATAAATGTTTTATACGCTCACATTATGAGTAAAGATATGTTATCTATGCTCATATTATGAGTACAGAAATGTTATCTACGCTCACACTATCAGAAAAGAAAGGTTATCTACGCTCACATTATGAGTATAGAAACGTTATCTGCGCTCACATCATGGGTATATGAATGTTATCTACGCTCACATCATGAGTAAATAGATGTTATCTACGCTCACACTATGAGTAAATAAATGTTATTTACGCTCATATTATGAGTAAAGAAACGTTATCTACGCTCACATTATGAGTAAATAAATGTTATTTACGTTCACATTATGAGTGAAGATATGCTATCTGCGCTCACATTATGAGTAAATAAATGTTATATACGCGCATTATGATAAAATAAATATTATCAACGCTCACATTATGAGTTAAGAAATGTTATATACGCTCACATTATGAGTAAAGATATGTTATCTACGCTCACATTTTTAGTAAGGAAATGTTATCTACGCTCGCACTATGAGTACAGAAATGTCATCTCCGCTCATATTATGACTGAAGAAACGTTATCTGCCCCCACATGATGAGTAAAGGAATGTTATCTACGCTCACATTATGAGTAAAACGATGTTAGCTACGCTCACATTATGAGCGTATGTTATATACGCTCACATTATGAGTAAATATATGTTTTCTACGCTCACATTATTAGTAAAGAAATGTTATCTACGCTCACACTGAGTGAAGAAACGTTATCTACGCTCATATTAGGAGTAAAGAAACGTTATCTGCGCTCATATTATGAGTCTTGGAATGTTATCTACACTCACATTATGAGTGAAGAAATGTTATCTATGGTCACATTAGGAGTAAAGAGATGTTATCTACGCTCACATTATGAGTAAAGAAATGTTATCTACGCTTACATTATGAGTAAAGATATGCTATCTGCGCTCACATTGTGAGTAAATAATGTTATATACGGTCACATTATGAGTAAAGAAATGGTATCCATGCTCGCATTATGATAAAATAAATTGTATCTACTCTCACATTATGAGTAACGAAATGCTTTATGCGCTCACATTATAAGTGAAGAAATGTTATCCACGCTCACATTATGAGTAAACAAATGTTAGCTACGTTCACATTATGAGTGAAGAAATGTTATATACACTCACATTATGAGTAAATATATGTTATCTACGCTCACATTATGAGTCTAGAAATGTTATCTACGCTCACACTATGAGAAAAGAAATGTTATCTACGCTCACATTATGAGTGAAGAAATATTATTTACGCCCACATTATGAGTCTAGAAATATCATCTAGCTCACATTATGAGGGAAGAATGATTTATTATCTACGCCCACATGAGGAGTGAAGAAATGTTATCTACGCTCACATTATGAGTGAAGAAATATTATCTACGCTCACATTATGAGTCTAGAAATATTATCTACGCTCACATCATGAGCAAATAAAAATTTTATACGCTCACATTATGAGTAAATATATGTTATCTACGATCACATTATGAGTACAGAAATGTTATCTACGCTCACACTATCAGAAAAAGAAAGGTTATATACGCTCACATCATGAGTAAAGTAACATTATCTGCGCTCACATTATGAGTAAAGGAATGCTATCTGCGCTTACATTATGAGTAAATAAATGTAATATACGCTCACTTTATGAGTAAATAAATTTTATCCACGCTCGCGTTATGATAAAATAAATATTATCTCCCCTCATATTATGAGTAAAGAAATGATATATGCGCTCACATTATGAGTAAAGAAACATTATCTATGCTCACAATATGAGTAAAGAAATATTAGCTACGCTCACATTATGAGCAAATAAATGTTTTATACGCTCACATTATGAGTAAATATGTTATCTACGCTCAAATTATGATTACAGAAATGTTATCTACGCTCACACTATCAGAAAAGAAAGGTTATCTACGCTCACATTATGAGTATAGAAACGTTATCTGCGCTCACATCATGGGTATAGGAATGTTATTCACGCTCACATCATGAGTAAATAAATGTTATCTACGCTCACACTATGAGTAAAGAAATGTTGTTTACGCTCATATTATGAGCAAAGAAACGTTATCTACGCTCACATTATGAGTAAATAAATGTTATCTACGCTCACATTATGAGTGAAGATATGCTATCTGCGCTCGCATTATGAGTAAATAAATGTTATATACGCTCACATTATGAGTAAAGGAATGTTATCCAAGCTCGCATTATGATAAAATAAATATTATCAACGCTCACATTATGAGTTAAGAAATGTTATATACGCTCACATTATGAGTAAAGCTATGTTATCTACGCTCACATTATTAGTAAGGAAATGTTATCTACGCTCGCACTAATAATCAAGAAATGTTATCACCGCTCATATTATGAGTAAAGAAACGTTATCTGCGCTCACATTATGAGTAAAGAAATGTATCTACGCTCACATTATGATTAAAACAATGTTAGCTACGCTCACATTATGAGCGTATGTTATATACGCTAACATTATGAGTAAATATATGTTTTCTACGCTCACAATATGAGTAAAGAAATGTTATCTACGCTCATACTGAGTAAAGAAATGTTATCTTCGCTCATATTAGGAGTAAAGAAACGTTATCTGCACTCACATTATGAGTAGAGGAATATTATCTACACTCACATTATGAGTGAAGAAATGTTATCTATGTTCACATTAGGAGTAAAGAGATGTTATCTACGCACACATTAGGAGTAAAAAAATGTTATCCACGCCCACATTATGAGTAAAGATGTGTTATCTGCGCTCACATTATGAGTAAATAAATGTTATATCCGGTCACATTATGAGTAAAGAAATAGTATCCATGCTCGCATTATGATAAAATAAATTTTATCTACGCTCACATTATGAGTAACGAAATGCTTTATGCGCTCACATTATAAGTAAAGAAATGTTATCTACGCTCACATTATGAGTAAAGAAATGTTAGCTACTCCCACATTATGAGTGAAGAAATTATATATACACTCACATTATGAGTAAATATATGTTATCTAGGCTCACATTATCAGTAAAGAAATTTTATCTACGCTCACACTATGAGAAAAGAAATGTTATCTACTCTCACATTATGAGTGAAGAAATATTATTTATGCCCACATTATGAGTCTAGAAATGTCATCTACGCTCACATTATGAGTGAAGAAATATTATTTACGCCCACATTATGAGTCTAGAAATATCATCTACGCTCACATTATGAGGGAAGAATGATTTATTATCTACGCTCACATTATGAGTGAAGGGATGTTATCTACGCTCCCATTATGAGTTAAGAAATATTATCTGCGCTCACATTATGAGTCTAGAAATATTATTTACGCTCACATTATGAGTGAAGAAATATTATCTACGCTCACATTATGAGTCTTGAAATATTATCCACGCTCACATTATGAGTGAAGAAATATTATGTACGCTCACATTATGAGTTTAGAAATATTATCTACGCTCACAATATGAATGGAGAAATATTATCTACGTTCACATCATGAGTAAAGGAATGTTATCCACGCTCACATTATTAGTAAAGAAATGTTATCTACGCTCACACTATGAGTAAAGAAATGTTATCCCCACTCATATTATGAGTGAGTAAAGAAATAGTATCTACGCTATGCTATTTATATGAGTGAAGAAATATTCACTACGCTAACATTATGAGTGGGGAAATATTATCTACGCTCATATTATGAGTGGGGAAATATTATCTTCGCTCATATTATGAATGAAGATATATTATATACATTCACATTATGTGTGAAGAAATATTATCTGCACCCACATTATGAGAGAAAAAATATTATCTACGCTCACATTATGAGTGGAGAAATATTATCTACGCTCTCATTATAAATGAAAAAACATTATCTACGCTCACATTATGAGTGAAGATATATTATCTACGCTCACAATATGGGTGAAGAAATATTATCTACGCTCACATTATGAGTGAAGAAATGTTACCTACGCTCACTTAATGAGTGAAGAAATGTTATCTACGCTCGCACTATGGGAAAATAAATGTTATCTACGCTCACATTCTTAGTAAAGAAATGTTATCTACGCTCACAGTGTGAGTAAAGAAATGTTATCTCCACTCATATTATGAGTGAGTAAAGGAATAGTATCTACGCTATGCTATTTTTATGAGTGAAGAAATATTCACTACGCTAACATTATGAGTAGGGAAATATTATCTACGCTCACATTATGAGTGGGGAAATATTATCTTCGCTCATATTATGAATGAAGATATATTATATACGTTCACATTATGTGTGAAGAAATATTATCTGCGCCCACATTATGAGTGAAAAAATATTATCTACGCTGACATTATGAGTGAAGAAATATTATCTACGCTCACATTATGAATGAAAAAATATTATCTACGCTCACATTATGAGTGAAAAAATATTATTTAGGCTCACATTATGAGTGAAGAAATTTTATCTACGCACACATTATGAGTGAAGAAATATTATCTACGCTCACATTGCGACCGTTGTTCTCTCCGCCAGTAATAAATGGCCATAAAATGTAGAAACTGAAGAAGATGCTCAAGCTTCCTTCCTTGTCTGTATTTCGATGATTAATAGTATTTTCCTGATGTATGTTGCGTTGTGGCGATCGTAGTTCCGATTGCGTTGATTCGATCAAAATATTAACCATAGAACGACGCTAACTTACGCGCGATGTGTTAACCCCTTGCGCGCGTGTGATGGGCACACTCTACGCGCGATGTGTTAACCCCTTGCGCGCGTGTGATGGGCACACTCTACGCGCGATGTGTTAACCCCTTGCGCGCGTGTAATGGGCACACTCTACGCGCGATGTGTTAACCCCTTGCGCGCGTGTAATGGGCCCACTCTACGCGCGATGTGTTAACCC
>SDVV010037934.1:0-10787 GCA_016164225.1 Gammarus roeselii
ACATATCTACGGTAAAAGACCGGCTTAAAGGAGGCAGGGCAATTGTCTAACCAATTTTGTTCATGAAAGGCCAAAAATATATTCGCTAATGTAGGGGACACACAGCCGCCCATGGGAGCACCATCTATCTGTGAATACAGTTTTTCATTGGAAATGAAAGTGTTATCTCTAGTACAAAGGTTCAAACATTTCTTGAACAAACTTTTATCAAATCCGAAATTATCGCGTACACCATTCGTGAAAATTACATATGGTATTACACACGTATGTTTTTCCACACATATGTGACATAAGTCTGTATCAACATATGCATGCGTTAACATATGTGTGTATTACCATATGTGTGTGTTTATTACACACATAAGTTAATACACACATATGTGACAGAAGTCTGTATTGACATATGTGTGTATTAACATGTGTGTGTTAACATATGTGTGTATTAAATACACACATATGTTAATACAGACTTATGACGCATATGTTTGAATTAACATACATGTGTAATAAATACACACATGTTAATACACATATATGTTAATAAAGACACATGTCACATATGTGTGTAATAATATATGTGTGTATTTATTACACACATATGTTAATACACACTTATGTGACCTGAGTCTGGATTAACTTATGTGTGTATTAACACACGTGTGTATTTAATACATACATATGTTTATACCCACATATGTTAAACACCACATGTGACAAGAGTCTGTATTAACAAATGAGTGTGTTAACATGTGTGTATTTAATACACACACATGGTAATACACACATATGTGACAAGTCTGTATTATCATATAGGCGTATTTACATTTGTGTATCAATTACACACTTATGTTAATACACACATATTTGACATAAGTTTGTATATAACATATGTGAGTACCAAATACACACGTATGTTAATACAGACTTGTGTCATTTATGTGTGTATTTACATGTGTTTGTACACACATATGTTAATACACACATATGTTAATACAGACTTATGTCACATATGTGTATGTTAACATGTGTGTGTATTGACATATGTGTGTATTAAATACACAACTATGTTTGTACAGACTTATGTCACATATGTGTTTATTAACATATGTGTGTTATAAATACACACATATGTTAATACACACATATGTTAATAGAGGCTTATGTCGCATATGTGTGTTGACACATGTGTGTATTACCATATGTGTGTATTAAATACACACAAATGTTGATACAGAATTATGCAACATATGTGTGTATCAACATATATGGGTATCAAATACACATATATGTTGATACATACTTATGTCACATGAGTCTGTATCATCATATGTGTGTATTAACATATGTTTATTTAAACATATGTGTATTAAATACACATATGTTACTACATACCTATGTCAATTATGAGTGTATTAACATATGTGTGTAAGAAATACATACATATGTTAATACACACACGTTAATACACGTTTATGTTAATACAGACTTATGTCACATTTGTGTGTATTAACATATGTGTGTATCAACATATGTATATTATAAATACACACATATTTTGATACACATATGGTAATACGGACTTATGTCACTTATGTGTGTATTACCAATAGGCGTGTATTAGATACACACAAATGGTAATATACACTCACGTAATACAGACTTATGTCACATATGTGTGTATTAACACATGTGTTTAGTAAAAACACACATATGGTAATACACACATATGTGACATAAGTCTGTATTAACATATGTGTGTTATGACATGTGTGTATTTAATACAGATTTATTTCACATATGAGCGAATTACCATCTGTGTGTATTCAATACGCACATATGATGATACACGCATATGTTAATACAGACTTCCCTCACATATGAGTGTAATAACATAAGTGTGTATTAACATGTGTGTACCTAATACACACACATGTTAATACTCACGTATGTGACATATGTGTGTAGTAAATACACACATATGTGACATAAGTCTGTATTAACATATGTGTGTATTTAATACATACATATGTTAACACACATATGTTAATACAGATTCATACCACTTATTAACACATATGTTTATACAGACTCATATCACTTATGTGTTTATGAACACATGTGTGTATTAATCACACTCATATGTTAATACAGACATATGTGAAATGAGTCTGTACTAACATTTGTTAATAGACCTTTACGTTAATATAGACTTATGTCACATATGAGTGTATCACCGTATGCGTGCATTAACACATGTGTATTCAATACACACATATGTTAATACAGACTTATGTCAATATGAGTGTATTAACATAAGCAAAACAAGTGTGTATTTAAAACACACATATATTAATACACACATATGTGACATAAGTCTGTTCGACACAAGGCGGTGCGACACAAGCCGGTGCAACACAAGGCGGTGCGACACAACGCGGTGCGACACGTCGTGGACCGATGTGGCTCGTCTCGCACCACTCAGCAGGCACCAGCAACTCCCAAACTAAAATCAGAAAACGACACATAATAAATTAACACTGCAAAGACGCATTTAGCCTAAGACAAGGACACACAAAACCCGCACCCGATGACATTCTTAAACTTTTTACTTGATTCACATCACATTACACGCCTCCTCCCGTAGCTGGTGATCTCCCAAGGTACGTCGATTGGCTCCTCCTCACAGTCCCCAGCCTGGCCCGCGGCCAAGCCTGGTGGCCCTCGCAGCCTTTCCTGCTCTCGTCCTGCTCGTCTTTTTCCCACTGGTTACTCCCAGAGTTCCTGGCCCAGTACCTGATTGCCCCTCTAAACGAATTGCCCAATCACGAAGTGGCACTCTCGATGCCACGCGCCTATTTGCTTCGCCCGACTGATGTCATGGTCAGACGTTCAAATAATACGCCCCCTTCCCCACAAGAACCAGTGCACCGACCTATGGTTATTAATTACACTACAATGCCAAAAACATTACAATGCCCTTCCCCATCAAGAAAAAATCGACCCCGTCCCCTTTTCTCCTTCAACTCCTTACTTTCCTACCCTGACCTGCCTTCAATGACCTTCTGACCGTTCACGGTTTCCTGCTCCTCGCTTCTTCAGCCTACTCTGACAATCAACCGTGCCGTTTTTTTTCCGCGAAACTCACATTGCCTACACAGTACATTGGCTCTCATCCTCTGCCCTTGGTTACATGCAAATGTGTTCCACTCGCATTCTCACGCTTGAATCGTGACCGGCCTGCTCTCGTTGGTGTGTCTCGACCTTTCTCTAGCCTGGTGCGCCATCGTTGCCTCATTCTTCAAGTGCTAATGTTTCTAACGCCCATTAGCGTGTGGATGTGCTACCAAGACGGTTACCTCCCATTCACCAAGGTTACCCCAGTACAGCCTTTGTGGCTAAACCGTGAACACATCCACCTCGTCGAACTCAAAGCTCCTCAGCAAGCTTCACACATAACGTTGGTTCACCTAATGTCATTCATCACTAGCCAATCTGGGTTGTTCATTCAACCCCTTAGCCACTCTGTCAAGAGTAAACAAGTATGCAAGGAGGCTCGTATAGTACGACCGCTCATTGTCTTGGAAACTCGACGTGAAATACTTAGCTGAATGACCGTGAACTCAACACAACAACATAAACATCACACATAACGGTGTTTCACCTCATGCCATTGACCACTTAGCTACGTTCGTGGGCTGTTCATTCAACACCCTTAGCCACTCCGTCCAAAGCAATCATGCTGCCACGAGCTTCGTATCGAACGGTCGCTGATGCCCTGAAGGCTCGACTTGAGTTCGTGATCAACGAACTGTGAACACAACAGCACAAAAAACACAGTAAGTAAATTGGCAACACTCTCTGCTCCTCGAGAATCGCAGGCTCGACAACATCACATAATTCCTTTAAGGAATACACGACCTCGAAGGACGTTGCCTTGTTAAAGACTTCACACATCGTGAGACTCAACACATTAGGTTAATTTTTACCCGGAAAAGCTTCGTTTGAACTCTGGTCTAAATTTGCACGGGCACTTGCGAGAAATACAGAATAGGAAATTCCGAAACGCAGCCACCTTAAATCTTCATGGATGTCGTTTTAACAGACCTTGATAATGCGCTTGAGTCCCGATTGGGCAGCTCGGTGGGTCAGCCTTATTCGATTCCCCCACCATAATCAAATAAAAAAATACGGGCTCAGCATCAACTACCTTAAGCACGTCAACTTAGTCTTCCTGGTGTCAATACATCCTACTGAAAATCATGTTGCATGGTTGCAATTTTGACAGGTTTTACGTATTAATATCCAAGCGTATTTGAAAAACCGGATTAGTGTGTTATGCAAATTTAGGCGTCGTCAAGAAAAATAAATTAGTTCACACGGTGCGGTCTGCTTACAACATAGAACTATGGAAGATGACCACACTTGAGGTTCATTGAGAAAAAAAACTTGACCTAATGTTCCAAAATGATTGTATTTGATATTGACAGCTGAGGGCGCACAATCCTGCTGCTTGACATTATCCAAGACCCTATGGTTACAACGTTTTTCTGTATATGAGAGCCACGGAATTGGATCGTGGATAGTCTTGTAGTTTTATTGTATGAAAACTTAAAACTAATTTACACGAAACATAAAACATGACTTAGCTTAGCTTACTCTACTTATTATTCCAGCGTAACAATGCACAGGATAGCTACATCGGCGGCTGGGGCGCCCCCTGTCTCGACTTGGGATAGTTCACCCTGAAAGAGGGTACCTATTTTCTGTTTTCTACGCGGACCCGTTCCCTTACAGCTGGGAGACTAGCCCAGCAGGGTTCTGTATGGGCTCGCCTTGTAACTATATACCTGTTAAGATACAAGCAATTTGGCCGACCGGTCCTTAGCACGGGGCCCGTGGCAGTTGGGGAGGCGTTGGTCCTAACCCTTGCCCCCCGCGCTGTTACCACGAAGGAACAAGGACCCTCTGATTTACGCTTAGCTGGCAGCGTTGAAAAAAAGTCCGTTGGCCTCACAGGCCATGCTATGAGCGTGAGACATGATGCAGGCCATGGTATTATAGAGATGACATTTTCTGTTTAATTGAAAGTGTTCCCAAGCGAACTGCCGAAATTCGACCCCACTATCAGTTAAACGTGGTAAATGTGTTAACAGACATGAATATGGTGTGGACACAATGAAAAAATTGCACGGCACAGGACATGGCATATTGTAATAGAAATCACCCCATAATTGAAAAGCTATAAACACGGAAAATAGTGAAACTGAACTCAAGCTTACAGAAGATTTAACAGTTTAACAATCATACAATCATAATGTGAGGAATTTAGACTATTTAATAGTTTGGTTACTGTGATCACTGCTAAAATATTAACCACGGACATGGAGAGCGTAGTCACGACACATAGTTATCAATCAACACGAATAATTTAACTCGCTTATGGAACGTTTGAATTCAAAATATTCAGGAACTATGTACGCATTGCAGGACCATAGCAACATATTAAAACTAACATTGGTGCCGTTAACAGCAAAAACTTATGTCCTGCACGGTGATACCTTACCGCGCAAGGGATGGTGAATCCACGTCAGCTGTGTCGCTGTGCATGGGGACCTGAAAGTCAACTGATGTATAAACAGTTAGGTGGCACCGGGCGGCGAGTCCCTCCCCTCAACCCTAAACTGTTTCCAATGGAATGAACAAAGGGGTCTAAGATGTCGGTTGTCCTACAGGAACTGATGAAGCGGGGGCTCTGGGCTGGCCTGAACGTCAATGTCATGAGTGTGGAAGTGTTATTCTAGCCCGTGGAAGGGTTGAAATTGATGACACCAGCTGTCACATATGTGTGTATTAACATATGTGTGTATTTAATACACGCACATGTGACATATGTCAATCACCATATGTGTGTATTAACATATGTGTATTTGTTAGACACACATGTTAATACACATAAAACTGAATTAACATATGTGTGCATTACCATATGTTAATACACACATATATTAATGTATATGTATGTATGTATAGACATACAGCCGTTTCCCCCTAGTTAGGGGGGTGGCTAGGTTAGGCAGACACAGAGGGGGGAGGAGCCCAATCTCCCCGCCACAAGACCGCCGTGTCCCTGCCGAGGCTCGAACTCGCGACATGCAGCACCAGAGGCTGACGCTGCAGTCGGATACGCTAACCACTCGGCCACGGCGGCCGACATATATTAATACATACATATTTTAATATAGACTGATGTCACATATGTGTGTAGTAACATATGTATGTATTAACATATGTGTGTATTAAATACACAAACATGTATAAATACAGACTTATGTCACATATGTGTGTATTACCATATGTGTGTATCATCATATGTGTGTATATAACACACACATATGGTATGTGTGTATTTAATAAACACATATGTTAGTACACACATATGTTAATACACACAAATGGTAATACACACATATGTGACATAAGTCTGTATTAACATATGTGTGTATTTACTTATGTGTGTATCAACATGTGTGTGTATTTAATACACATATGTTAATATACACATATATGACATAAGTCTGTATTAACATATGTATGTATGAAAATATGTGTGTATTTAATACACACATATGTTAATAGAGACTTACGTCACATAATTGTGTATGAACATATGCGTGTATTAAATACTTACATATGTCAATACACACATTTGTTAATACAGACTCTTGTCACATATGTGTGTATTAACATATGTTGATACACACATATGTTACATAAGTCAGTAATAACATATGTGTGTATTAAATACACGTATATGTTAATACACACATATGTTAATATACACACATGTGACATAAATCTGTATTAACATATGTGTATATTAACATATGTGTGTAATAAATACACACATACGTTAATACACACATATGTGAAATGAGTCTGTATTAACATATACGTATATTCACATATATCTGTATACTAGTATATGCGTGTATTTAATACACACGTATGTTTACGCACACATATGTTAATACAGACTTATGTCACATATATGTGTATTAACATATGTGTGAAATAAATACAAACGTATGTTAATACACACGCACATGTTAATACCGACTTATGTCACATATGTGTGTATTAACATATGTGTGTATTAACATGTGCGTGTATTAAAATATGTGTATTCTACACACTCATATGTTAATAATGTTAATACACACATATATTAATACAGACTTATGTCACAAAAGTGTGTATTAACATACGTGTGTATTAACAAGTGTGTGTATTAACATATATGTGTATTCAATACACACATATGTTAATACACACATATGGGACATGAGTCTGTGTTAACATATGTGTGTATTAACATCTGTGTGCATTTAATTCACACATACGTTAATACACACATATGTTAATACAGGCTTATATCACATATGTGTGTATTAACATACGTGTGAATTAACATATGTGTGTATTTAATACACACATGTTAATACAGACTTATGTCATATATGTGTGTAGTAGCATATGTATGTATTAACATATGTGTGTATCAAATACCCACAAATGGTAATACACACATATGTTAATACAGATTTATGTCACATATGAGTGTGTGTTAACATGTGTGTATTCAATACAAACATATGTTAATACACAAGGTCCCGGGCCGGGTGACGCCCAGGTGTGCGATGTTGCCTGGAAGTGGTGACATGTGTACCAACACGGCTCTGCTCTTGTCAAACCCAGAATTGAACCCGGAGGACACCCAGGATTAGGGTGGCTAATTTTAACTTGGGTGGAAAAGCCATTAGGGTGCCAGCGAAAGAGCCGCACGCCCGAGGTGCCCAGTTTTATTCTATAGCCCAGGTGAGCCTGGTCCCAGTGGTCAACATCCGAGTTGGCGTGCTCAGAGTTGGTGTTGGTTTGACCGGCTCCATGACCTTGCCTCTTGAATAGTTTGGGTGGACATTCGCCATCGCTTACATTGGTACTTTATCTCTAAGCTTTTTGTACTGTTTCTCGTGCAGGTTTCAACTCACTGATGACGGATTATGTTTAATCCGAAACGTCTGTACATCTTTTGAGGGGTATATAGTAGCCTACCTGGGTGCTCTACTTCACCCAATCATAAATGCCAGAATATATATGGAGTAGGAAGCCTTCATGTATCAAATGAGGGTCAACAGTCAAGATGGTTTTGTGGAGACGACGCGTATCTTGTTTTCCTATTGTATCGATCCGTGTAACTCAGCTGGTCGTGAGTGTCCATGGCTATAGAGTATAACATATCTACCTACCTCGGCCCATTGTATGCCGGATCACACGCTGTTCGAGAACTCCAGGCGACGGCGCTCATTTGACGGTGTCTGCACCAGAGGGAGCGCGAGTCAATCAGTCGGTCACTAGCTGTGGTAGGGAGAGGAGGGTTCCGTAGATTTTTCAGTGACTGCACTGATAGCGCCCCACAAATCGCTGCAATTTGTCGGTTTTCACAAGCAAAAACAGGAAACAGTGAGGTTGAGTTTTCTAGTAAGGAGATGAATGGAAAAAATATGCTGATGTTGGTAGTTTGACTCTTCACGAACATGAAATGATGGAGAATGTGCACGGTTACGATCGAGGGGTGTTAGTTTCGATGTGTTTGGTAGCATATTTGTTGCTGCTGGGAGTAACCTGCTAGTACGTCAGCGCAGCAAACTCAAGAAAAGTCGGAAATGAACGATACGGGATGATTACGCTTTCTTTTATGTGGCATACAAATGTGAAGTGATAGCTTGAGTTTGTTATAGGTTATAATGCAGGTTTTCCTGTAGTGTATTGATGTGTCGCCCATGCAGAGTAATGTGCCCAGTGTAATGTAATCGTGTCGAAGTGTCCCCCAGTGTCAGCAAATCCCATGTGACTTTACCAAAATCTAGTTTGCTTCTTTAAAAGGCCCTTCCAGTGGAATCTATTTGAGGTTCAATGGTTAATCGGTCTAGTAGCATTGGTTGTCAACAGGGTCATCCGTGGCATGAAGGGCAACAATTTCCGATCGGTCATAAAATTAGGTCACATATACATATAGAACACATTAACTATTACACTTAAAGGTAGCTTTATTTCTGTGGATATCATGATTTATACCTTCTTTTGTACGAGTGTTCGGTATCAACTTTACCGGTCAGTAAGCTGGAAATCAAAATGAACAGGTTCGTCTTCATAATTAGTAAGTGTCAATCCAGACCGTATGAAGCCTGAAAGGCGTTAATCAAGGCCGTATGGAGTCTGAGAGGCGTCAATCAAGGCCGTATGAAGTCTGAGAGGCGTTAATCAAGGCCGTATGGAGTCTGAGAGGCGTCAATCAAGGCTGTATGGAGTCTAAGAGGCGTCAATCAAGGCCGTATTAAGTCTGAGAGGCGTCAATCAAGGCCGTATGGAGTCTGAGAGGCGTCAATCAAGGCCGTATGAAGTCTTAGAGGCGTCAATCGAGGCCGTATGAAGTCTGAGAGGCGTCAATCAAGGCCGTATGAAGTCTGAGAGGCGTCAATCAAGGCCGTATGGAGTCTGAGAGGCGGCAATCAAGGCCGTATGAAGTCTGAGAGGCGTCAATCAAGACCGTATGAAGTCTGTGAGGTGTCAATCAAGGCCGTATGAAGTCTGAGAGGCGTCAATCAAGGCAGTATGAATTTGAGAGGCGTCAATCAAGGCCGTATGAATCTGAGAGGCATCAATCAAGGCCGTATAAAGCCTAAAAAGTGTCAATCAAGGCCGTATAAAGTCTGAGAGGTGTCTTTCAGTTTGATTCACAAATAGTTCCAGAATGGTCATATAAGGAACACAAAAGAACAAAGTTAAGCTATAAAACTATATCAGTTTATAGTTTCGAAATCTGATAGTTGTAGACACCCTGTGGCAACTATTGTGCCTTGCGGCAACTATCATGCCCGGTGGCAACTACGTGCCCTGTGCCAACTATCATGCTCTTTGGCAACTACGTGCCCTGTGCCAACTATCATGCCCTGTGGAAACTATCATGCCTTGCGGAAATTATCATGCCCTGTGGCAACTACGTGCCCTGTGTCAACTATCATGCTCTGTGGAAACTATCATGCCTTGCAGCAACTATCATGCCCTGTGGCAACTATAATGCTCTGTGACAACTATAATGCCTTGTGGCAACTACGTGCCCTGTGTCAACTATCATGCTCTGTGGCAACTACGTGCCCTGTGTCACCTATCATGCTCTGTGGCAACTACGTGCCCTGTGTCAACTATCATGCTCTGTGGCAACTATAATGCCCTGCGGCAACTATCATGCTCTGTGGCAGCTATAATGCTCTGTGGCAACTATAATGCCTTGTGGCAACTATAATGTTTTGTGGCAACTATCATGCTCTGTGGCAACTATAATGCCCTGTGGCAACTATAATGCCCTGTGGCAACTAACATGCTCAGTGGCAACAATAATGCTGTGTGGTAACTATCATGCCGTGGGGCAACTATATTGCCCTGTGGCAACTATAATGCCAAGTGGCAACTCTTATGCCTTGTGGCAACTATCATGCTCTGTGGCAACTATAATGCTCTTTGTCAACTATAATGCCCAGTGGCAACTATAATGCCAAGTGGCAACTGTAATGCCTTGTGGCCACTATCATGCTCTGTGGCAACTATAATGCCATGTGGCAACTATCATGCTCTATGGCAACTATAATGCCATGCGGCAACTATCATGCTCTGGGGCAACTTCCATGCTCTGTGGCAACTATCATGCTCTGTGGCAACTATCATGCTCT
>SDVV010037935.1:0-10786 GCA_016164225.1 Gammarus roeselii
TCTCATACGGTCAGAAGTGTCCGTAATGGCTAACTGCTGATGATCTGTAATGAAATATCCTACGTGTCTCATACGGTCAGAAGTGTCCGTAATGGCTAACTGCTGATGATCTGTAATGAAATGTCCTACGTGTCTCATACGGTCAGAAGTGTCCGTAATGGCTAACTGCTGATGATCTGTAATGAAATATCCTACGTATTTCAATCAGCCTCAGTAATGAAAATGAGTACTACGGCATCTTCAGTCGCAAAATAAGCTAATCACACGACGAAGCTTCAAGAAAACCCATTTAAAGTCGAAGGAAGAGTTCTAAAGAAAGGTCATGACATGTAAAAATGATAATTTATTAAGTGAACTTGCTGTGACTGGCATCTCCGGCACAAATATTATAATTTTTATAAAAACACGATTGGAACAAGATTAATGATCTAGAAACAGACGACTCTTGAATAAGTGTTCTACTAAGTCAATATTTTTGACCAGTAATTATGACAAAACATACAAAATTTCTAAACCCTTGGAAAATCAGAGCGGGGAAACGGAATGAAGCCCTCAACATCGTGAGTTTATTCCTTGCCGTACTAATGAAATACATCGTTACAATGAATGGCACTGAGTCTCCTTGTCCTGATCAAGTTCAACCCAGGATATTAAAGAAGGCTAAGAGCAAAACCTGCAAGCCCCTCTCATTATTTGTAATTCAATCTCTCACAAATGGTGGGAGATTCATTCAATCTCTCGCTAATGGTGGGAGATTCATTCATTCACTCACAAATGGAGGGAGATTCATTAAATCTCTCACAAATGATAGGAGATTCATTCAATCTCTCACAAATGGTGGGAGATTCATTCAATCTTTCACAAATGGTGGGAGATTTATTCATTTGCTCACAAATGGAGGGAGATTCATTCAATCTCTCACAAATGAAAGGAAATTCATTCAATCTCTCACAAATGGTGGGAGAGTCATTCAATCTCTCACAAATGGTATGAGATTCATTCAATCTCTCACAAATGATAGAAAATTTATTGAATCTCTCACAAATGGTAGGAGATTTATTCAATCTCTCACAAATGGTAGGATATTCATTCAATCTCTCACAAACGGTAGGAGATCCATTCAATCTCTCAAAACTGATAGGAGATTAATTCAATCTGTCGCAAACGGTAGGAGATTCATTCAATCTCTCACAAATGGTGGGAGATTCATTCAATCTCTCACAAATGATAGAAGATTAATTCAATCTTTCACAAATGATGGGAGATTAATTTAATCTCTCACAAATGATTGGAGATCAATTCAATCTCTCACAATTGATAGAAGATTAATTAAATCTCTCACATATGGTGGGAGATTCATTCAATCTCTCACAAATGGTAGGAGATTCATTCAACCTCTCACAAACGGTAGGAAATTCCTTCAATCTCTCACAAATGGTGGGAGATTCATTCAATCTCTCACAAATGATAAAAGATTAATACAATCTCTCGCAAATGGTGCGAGATTCATACAATCTCTCCCAAATGGTAGGAGATTAATTCAACCTCTCACAAATGGTGGGAGGTTCATTCAATCTCTCACAAATGGTGGATGGTTCATTTAATCTATCACAACTGGTGGGAGGTTCATTCAATCTCTCACAAATGGTGTGAGGTTCATTCAATCTCTCACAAATGGTGTGAGGTTCATTCAATCTCTCAAAAATGGTAGGAGGTTCATTTAATCTCTCACAAATGGTGGGAGGTTCATTCGATCTCTCACAAATGGTGGGAAGTCCATTCAATCTCTCACAAATGGTGGGAGGTTCATTCAATCTCTCACAAATGGTGGGAGGTTCATTCAATCTCTCACAAATAGTGGGAGGTTCATTCAATCTCTCACAAATGGTGGGAGGTTCATACAATCTCTCACAAATGGTGGGAGATTCATTCAATCTCTCACAAATGGAGGGAGGTTCATTCAATCTCTTACAAATGGTGGGAGGTTCATTCAATCTCTCACAAATGGTGGGAGGTTGAAACAATCTCTCACAAATGGTGAGAGGTTCATTAAATCTCTCACAAATGTTGGGAGGTTCATTCAATATCTCACAAATGGTGGAAGGTTCATTCAATCTCTCACAAATGTTGGGAGGTTCATTCAATCTCTCACCCTTTGCAAATTTGCAAATTGATGGAAAATTTGATTAAATATAAAGTTAGGAAATTTTTTGAAACAAGCATGTTGGTAACAGATCCTGACGAAGCTGCTGCTATTTTTTAAGCATATACGTACCCAAGACTGGAAGCATATATATACCCAAGACTGGAAACAATGCTGTCACAAGACTGAATAAAATGCCGTCACAAGGATTGACAGCAGCGGATAGAAATTAAAGGAGTCTTCTATACTAAGGATAATGTAGCAAGCAGCAATCTCAACGATTTTTTTTCAGGTCTTTTCCTATTCCACATATTCCCAAACGATCTCGACGACAACGTGCTTTCGTACTGCGGCAAATTGAAGACAATACTGAGCGTGGAGGGAAGTGACTAGGTGTAAAATGCGTTGGTTATCGTTTCTCATTAGAAATAATGGCTGACTGTTAAGGGTTTATAATGAAATATCCCACCTGTCTCAATACTGTCAGGAGTATCCCAGTAGCTGACTGTTGAAGGCTTATGATGGGATATCCTACCTGTCTCAATACTGTCAAGAGTGTCACAAAAAGCAGACGGTTGATGGTCTGTAATGGAATATCCTACCTGTCTCAATACTGTCAGGAGAGAACCATAAGGCCATCTGTTGATAGTCGGTAGTGGAACATCCTATCTGTCTCAATACTGTCAGGGGCGTCTCGAAAGACCGACTGTTAATGGTATGTAATGAAATATCCTACCTGACTCAATACTGTCAGGATTGTCCTAAAAGGCTGACTGTTGATGGTCTGTAATGGAATATCCTACCTGTCTCAATACTGTCAGGAATGTTCCAGTGACTGACTGTTTATGGTCTGTAATTGAATATCCTTCCTGTCTCAATACTGTCAGGCGTGTCCCAAAAGGCTGACTGTTAATGGTCTGTAATGGAAAATCCTACCTGTCTCAATACTGTCATGAGTGTCCCAAAAGGCTGACTATTGATGGTCTGTGATGGAATATCATACCTGTCTCAGTACTGTCAGGAGTGAGACAGGTAGGATATTCCAGGAGGCCATAATGTCAAGAGTGACTGTTGATGGTCTCTAATGAAATATCCAATCTGTATTAAAACTGTCATGAGTGTCCATGAAGGCTGACTGTTTATGGTCTGTAATGGAATATCCTAGCAGTATCGATACTGTCAGGAGTGTTCCAAAAGGCCGACTATTGGTGGTCTGTAGTGAATCTCCTATCTGTCTCAATACTGTCAGGAGTGTCGCAAAATGCCGACTGTTGATGGTCTGTAATGGAATATCCTAAATGTCTCAATACTGTCAGGAGGGTCCCAAATAGCTGACTGTTGCTGGTCTGTAATGGAATATCATACCTGTCTCAATACTGTCAAGAGTGTCCCAGAAGGCTGACTGTTTATGGTCTGTAAAGGAATATCCTTCCTGTCTCAATACTGTCAAGAGTGTCCCAGAAGGCTGACTGTTAATGCTCTGTAAAGGAATATCCTTCCTGTCTCAATACTGTCAGGAGTGTCATAAAAGGCCGACTTTTGATGGTCTGTAATGAAATATCGTACCTGTCTCAATATGGTCATGAGTGTCCCAGTGGCTGACTGTTGATGGTCTGTAATGGAATATCCTACCTGTCTCAATACTGTCAAGAGTGTCATAAAAGGCCGACTGTTGATGGTCTGAAATGGAATAATCTTCCTGTCTCAATGTGGTCAGGAGTGTCCCAGCGGCTGACTGTTGATGGTTTGTAATAGAATATCTTACTTGTCTCAATACTGTCATTAGTGCCCCAAAGGGCCTACTATTGAGGTCTGTAATGAGATGCCCTACCTGTCTCAATACTGTCAGGAGTGTCGCAAAAGGCCGACTGTCGATGGTCTGTAGTGGAATATCCTACCTGTCTCAATACTGTCCGGAGTGTCCCATAGGGCCGATTGCTGATGGTCCGCAAGGGAATTTCCTACCTTTCTCATTATTGCAGGAGTTTCCAAAAAGGCCCACTGTTGATGGTCCGTAACGGAATATTCTACCTGTCTCAATAGTGTCAGGAGTGTCCCAAAAGGTCGACTGTTGATGATTTGTAATGGAATATCCTACCAGTGTCAATACTGACAGGAGTGTTCCAAAACGCCGACTCTTAATGGTCTGTAGTGGAATATCCCATCTGTCCCAATACTGTCAGGAGTTTCCCAAAATGCCGGCAGTTGATAGTCTGTAATGAAATATCCTACCTGTCTCAGAAATGTCAGGAGTGTCCCAAAAGGCTGACTGTTGATAGTTTGTAATTGAATATCCTACTAATCTCAGTACTGTCATGAGTGTCCCAGTAGCCGACTGTTGATGGTCTGTAATGGAGTATCCTACCTGTCTCAATAATGTCAGGAGTGTCCCAAAAGGCTGACTGTTGATGGCATGTAATGGAATATCTTAATTATCTCAATACTGTCTTCAGTGTCACAGAAGGCTGACTGTTTATGGTCTGTAATGGAATATACTTCCTGTCTCAATAGTGTCAGGAGTGTCCCAAAAGACCTACTGTTGATGTTCTGTAATGAAATATCTTCCTGCCTCAATACTGTCAGAAGTGTCCCATAAGGTCGACTGTTGATGGTCTGTGATGGACTATCCTACCTGGCTCAATACTGTCAGGAGTGTCAAAAAGGGCCGACTGTTGAGGTCTGTAATGGAATACCCTACCTGTCACAATACTGTCGGGAGTGTCACAAAAGGCCGACTGTCGATGGTCTGTAGAGGATTATCCTACCTGTCTCAATACTCTCCGGATTGTCCCAGAAGGCTGACTGTTGATGGTCTGTAATGGAATATTTTACTTGTCTCATTACAGTCAGGAGTGTCCAAAAGTCCGACTGTTAAGGATCTCTAGTGAAATATCCTAGCTGTCACAATACTGTCAGGAGTTTCCCAAAAGGCCAACAGTTATTGGTCTCTAATGGAATATCCTACCTGTCTCAATACTGTCACGATTTTTCCAAAAGGCTGACTGCATGTGGTCTGTAATGGAATATCCTACCTGTCTAATACTGTCAGAAGTGTCCTAAAAGGCTGACTGTTGATGGTCTGTGATGGAAGATCCTACCTGTCTCAATACTATCTGGAGTGTTCCAGTGGCTGACTGTTTATGGTCTGTAGTGGAATATCTACCTATCTCAATACTGTCAGGAGTGTCCCAAAAAGCCGACTGTTGATGGTCTGTTAGAGAATATCCGACCTGTCTCAATACTGTCAGGAGATCCCCACAAGGTCGACTGTTGATGGTCTGTAATGGAATATCCTACCTGCCTCAATAATGTCAGGAGTGTCCGAAAACGCAGACTGTTGATGGACTGTAATGGAATATCCTACCTGTCTCAATACTGTCAGAAGGGTCCCGAAATGTCATCTGTTGATGGTCTGTAGTGGAATCTCCTATCTGTCTCAATACTGTCAGGTGTGTCCCATAAGGCCGACTGATGATGGTCTGTAACGAAATATCCTACCTGTCTCAATACTGTTAGGAGTGTCCCACAAGGAAGACTGTTGATGGCTTGTAATGGAATACCCAGCCTGTCTCAACACTGTCAGGCGTGTCCCAAAAGTCTGACTGATGATGGTCTGCAATGGGATATCCTACCTTTCTCAATACGATCAGGAGTGTCCCAGGAGGTGACTGTTGATGGTCTGTAATGGAATATCTGACCTTTCTCAACAAGGACATGAGTGTCCCGGTGACTTACTGTTGATGGTCTGTATTGGAGAATCCTACGTGTCTCAATACTGTCAAGAATGTCCAAAAAGGTCGACTGTTGATGGTCTGTAATGGAGTATCCGACCTGCCTCAAAACTGTCAGGAGTGTCCTAAAAGGCCGACTGTTTATGGTCTTTGATGGAATATCCTACCTGTCTCAATATTGTAAGGAGTGTCCCACAGGGCCGACTATTGATGATATGTAGTGTCATATCCTATCTGTCTCAATACTGGCAGGAGTGTCGCAAAAGGCCGACTGTTGATAGTCTTTAATGGAATATTCTACTTATCTCAATAGTGTCAGGAGTTTCCAAAAATCGACTGTTGATGTTCTGTAATGGAATATCCTACCTGTCTCAATACTACCAGGAGTGTTCCAAAAGGTCGACTGTTGATGGTCAGTAATAAAATATCCTACCTGTCTCATTACTGTCAGAATTGTCCCAGAAGGCCAATTGTAAATAGTCTGTAGTGGAATAGCCTAACTGTCGCAATATTGTCAGGAGTTTCCCATAAGACCGACTGTTGATGGTCTGTAATAGGATATCCTACCTGTCTCAATAATGTCAGGAGTGTCCCAGAAGGCTGACTGTTGATGGTCTGTAATGGAATATCCTACCTGTCTCAAAACTGTCAGGATTGTCCATAAATGCCGACTGTTGATGGTCTGTAATGGAATATCCTACCTGTCTCAAAACTATCAGGATTGTCCCAAAATGCCATATGTTGATGGTCTGTGGTGAAATATCCTATTTGTCTCAATACTGTCAGGTGTGTCCTATAAGGCCGACTGTTCATAGTCAGTAATGGATTATCCTACCTGTCTCAATACTGTCAGAAGTGTCCCAAAAGGCTGACTGTTGATGATCTGTGATGGAATATCATTCCTCTCGTAATGAGGTCATGAGTGTCCCGGTGACTTACTGTCGATGGTCTGTCATGAAATATCCAACCCTTCTCAATACTCTCAGGAGTTTCACAGAAGGCCGACTGTTGATGGTCCGTAATGGAATATCCTACCTGCCTCAATACTTTCAGGAGAGTCCCAAAAGGCCGACTGTTGATGGTCTGTAATGAATATTCTACTTGTCTCATTACTGCAGGAATGTCCCGAAAGGCCGACTGTTGATAGTCTGTCAGGGAATATTCTACTCGTCTCAATACTGTCAGGAGTGTCCCAAAAGGCTGACTGTTTATAGTCTGTAATGGAATATTTTACTTATCTAAATATGCTCAGGTGTGTCCCAGTAACTAACTAATAATGGTCTGCAATGGAATATCCTACCTGTCTCAATACTGTCAGGAGTGTTGCAAAAGGCCGACAGTTGATGGTCTGTAGGGGAATATCTTACCTGTTTCAATACTGTCCGGAGTGTCCCAAAAGGCCGATTGTTGATGGTCTGTAATGGAATATCCTACCTGCCTCAAAACTGTCAGAATTTTTCCAAAAGGCCGACTGCATGTGGTCTGTAATAGAATGTCCTACCTGTCTCAATACTGTCAGGAGTGTCCCAAAAGGCTGACTGTCGATGGTCTGTAATGGATTATCCTATTTGTCTCACTGATGTCAGGAGTGTCCCAAAAGGCTGACTGTTGATAGTCTATGATTGAATATCCTACTTATCGCATTATTGTCAGGATTTTCCAGAACCGACTGTTGATGGTCTGTGATGAGATATCCTACCTGTCTCAATACTGTCAGGATTTTTCCTAACGGCTGACTGCATGTGGTCTGTAATGGAATATCCTACCTGTCTTAAAACTGTGAGGAGTGTCCTAGAAGACCGACTGTTGATGGTCTTTAATAGAATATCCTACCTGTCTCAATACTGTCAGGAGTGTCCCAGAAGGCCGACTGTTGATGGTCTGTTATGGAATATCCTAACTGTCTCAATACTGTCATGAGTGTGCAAAATGCCATCTGTTGATGGTCTGAAGTGGAATATCCTATTTCTCTCAATACTGTGAGGCGTGTCCCAAAAAGCTGACTGTCGATGGTCTGCAATGAATTATCCTACCTTCCTTAATACTGTCAGGAGTGTCCCAAAAGGCTGACTGTTGATTCTCTGTAATGGAATATCCTACTTCTCTCAATACTGTCAGGAGTGTCCCAAATGGCCGACTGTTGATGGTCTGTAATGAAATATCATACCTGCCTCAATACTGTCAGGAGTGTCCCAGAAGGCCGACTGTTGATGGTTTGTAATGGAATATCCTTCCTGTCTCAATACTGTCAGGAGTGACCCAAAAGACCGACTGTTGATGGTCCGTAATGGAATATCATCCTGCCTCAATACTGTTAGGAGTGTCCTAAAAAGGCCGACTTTTGATGGTCTGTAATGAAATATCGTACCTGTCTCAATACGGTCATGAGTGTCCCAGTGGCTGACTGTTGATGGTCTGTAATGGAATCTCTTATCTGTCTCAATACTGTCAGGAGTGTCGTAAAATGCCGACTGTTGATGGTTTGTAATGGAATATCCAACCTGTCTCAATATTGTAAGGAGTTTCCCACAAGGCCGACTGTTGTTGGTCTGTGATGGAATATCCTACCTGTTTCAATAACGTCAGGAGTGTCCAAAAAGGCTGACTGTTGATGGTCCGTAATGGAATATTCTACCCGTCTCAATACTGTCAGAAGTGTCCCAGAAGGCTGACTGTTGAATGTCTGTAATGGAATATCCTACTTATCTCAATAGTGTCAGGAGTGTCCCAGTACCTAACGATTGATGGTCTGTAATGGAATATCCTACCTGTCTCAATAATGTCAGGAGTGTCCCAAAAGGGTGACTGTTGATAGTCTTTTGTGGAGTATCCTATTTATCTCAATATTGTCACCAGTGTTCCAAAAACCGACTGTTGATTGTCTGTAATGGAATATCCTAACTGGCCCAATACTGTTAGGATTTTCACAAAAGGCTGACTGTTTGTGGTCTGTAATGGAATATCTTACCCGTCTCAATACTGTCAGGAGTGTCTTAAAAGGCCGACTGTCGATGGTCTGTAATGGAATATCCTACCTGTCTCAATATGGTCAGGAGTGTCCCAGTGGCCGACTGTTGATGGTCTGTATGTAATGAATATCCTACCTGTCTCTATACTGCAGGAGTGTTCCATAAGGCCGACTGTTGATGGTCTGTCAAGAAATATTCTACCTGTCTCAATACTGTCAGGAGTGCCCCAATAGCTAACAATTGATGGTCTGTAACGGAACATCCTACCTGTCTCAACCATGTCAGGAATGTCCCACAAGGCTGACTGTTGATAGTCTGTAATGGAATATCCTACTTATCTCAATACTGTCAGGAGTGTTCCACAAACTGACTGTTGATGGTCTGAAATGGAATATCCTACCTGCCTCAATGCTGTCAGGAGTGTCCCAAAAGACTGACTGTTTATGGTCTTTAATGGAATATCCTACCTGTCTCAATACTGTCAGGAGTGTCCCAGTGGTTACTGTTGATGGTCTGTAATGGAATGTCCTGCCTGTCTTAATACTGTTAGGCGTGTCCCAAAAGTTTGACTGTTGATGGTCTGCATTGGAATATCCTACCTTTCTCAATACTGTCAGGGGTGTCCCAAAAGGCTGACTGTTGATGGTCTGTAATAGAATATTATACCTCACTCAATCAGGTCAAGAGTGTCCCACTGGCTTACTGTTGATGGTCTGTAATGGAATATCCTACCTGTCTCAATACTGTCAGGAGTGTCCCAAAAGGCCGACTGTTGATTGTCTGTAATGTAATATCCTACTTGTCTCAATACTGTCATGAGTGTCCCCAAAACCGACTGTTGGTGGCTTTTAGTGGAATATTCTACCAATGCACTGCAATAGCGTATGAATATGCATGGTTGTGTTGGCAGTACATTACACGATGGCTGCACTTCACACGCCACGATGACAGAGAATTATTCGTTCGATGGCCAAGTATTACACACCATGATGGTGGAGTATTTTACGTCGTGATGGCAGTGCGTTAAACGCCATGATGACGGTACATAACACGCTCAGATGGCAAGCATGACACGCCACTATGGCAGTGCATTGGACATCGTGATGACAGTACATTACACGCTACGATGGCAAGCATGACACGCCACGATGTCAGTGCATTGGACGCCATGATGACAGTACACTACACGATACGATGGCAAGCATGACACGCCACGATGTCATTACATTGGGCGTCATGATGACAGTGCAGTACACGCTACGATGGCAAGCATGACGTCACGATGGCAGTGCATTGGGCGTCATGATGACAGTACACTACACGCTACGATGGCGAGCACGACACGCCACGATGTCAGTGCATTGTGCATCATGATGACAGTACACTACACGCTACGATGGCAAGCATGACAAGCATGACACGCCCAATGCACTATGGCAGTGCATTGGGCGTCATGATGACACTACACTACACGCTACGATGGCAAGCATGACACGTCACGATGGCAGTGCATTGGGCGTCATGATGACAGTACACTACACGCTACGATGGCAAGCATGACACGCCCCGATGGCAGTGCATTGGACGCCATGACGACAGTGCATTACACGGTACGATGACCGATCATTACACGCCACGATGGAAGAGTTTTATACGTCACGATGGCAGAGTATTGCACGTCATGTTATAGAGTATTACACGCCACGATACCAATGCATGGGACGCTCTGGCGACCGTGCATTACAAGCTACGACGGCAGAGTATGACACAACATTGTAGTAGCATCATTCATCTTCTCACTTGATCATCAAAATATGGAATACTACCCCGTGGTCTAACGATTCTAAACAAATTTCGTTCGTAAATAACCCTTCTGGAAATATCCAGATCATCAGCTTGACAATTGCTCAGGAAATAATATTTCTTTAAAAGATCGATTGATT
>SDVV010037936.1:0-10786 GCA_016164225.1 Gammarus roeselii
TACATATACATATACATATACATATACATATACATATACATATACATATACATATACATTACACATACATATACATATACACATACATAAACATATACATATACATATACATATACATATACATATACATGCATACATACAAACATACCTATACACATACACCTGCATATACATAAATGTATAAACATGCATTCAAAAATATACACATATATACTTACCTACGTACATACATATATACATGGACTCATTCATACTTATACACACACGCATGCACATATACACGCATGCATACGCCTGTACATGTCATTATCATCAGTTTATAAACGTAATTTTCATACTGCAAAATCGCCAGCACACAATAAAAAGGGATGAATATTCGAATAATACATCAGTGGAGTAAGGATGCGAAATGAGCATACTCCTACTCGAAAAGAAAAGGTACTATATATATTCCTATGATAAAGAATGTTACATCATAAATGGTTCTGCACCATTCCTCAAAAATACAGAGCACGCTCATCGTTTGTAATAAGAATATTGAAGCATCAAACTAGTCGACATGATAACACTTGAGATAATTATCCGACAATTGTGATTAGTAGCAATTGAGAGAAGAGCTACCGACGGATACTATGAGAAGATGGCCTGTTTCTAAGCAACTGATTGGAAAAGAGAGAGCTATCGATGGGGTGTTGAGGTGATTCTTAAAAGTTTAGGTGGTCACCAGAGATAATCAACACCAATAATCGGAATGACAAAGCTAACAAATTGTGTATGAGACAGCAGTTTTAACATCAAATCAATTTGGGTAATTGGTAGAAACATTGTTTGATGAGTCGAACGGCATTGAGGCAAATGTACCTTTAGGGTAGAAATGACAAAATGGTGGTTCACGATAAATTTTGTAGACAAAGTGACGGGTTTGAATTGGTCGGCCAATAAGTGTTTAGTTCCTGGAAGATGTGTTTAATTTTTAATTTTTGAGGTTAGCTGGAGGGTTGTTCCAGGATTTTGGTCTTGTGATCAAAAAAGCTCTACAGGCATTTTCGTTTTTCTTTCTTCATGCGTAAAAAGTTTCAATATTTCTTGTAAATTGATTCCTCTTTTCACCTCGAGAAATTCTGTGCCTTTTGCTACCGGGTGAATGTTTTCTTGTAAGCCCTTTACGTATTTGTTTCGACTCTTGGAGTGCTGGTTTTTTGTCGATACTAAGCCACTGCAATTTTTCGAGTAGAGGACTCACGTGGTCTCGTTTTCTTTGGTTGTCATTGCATGTTATTCTGACTGCAAAGTTTATACAACGTTACTATTTTCCCCTCTGAGCTTCTGTGCATTTCCCCCGAATTGAAACACAGTAATTGACATGAGAGGAAACAAAAGCGTGGACAATCAGTAGCCTTGATTTGAAATCCTATTATTTTTTTGCGGTAATGAGAAACGAAACTGTTCCGTTCAACTTGGAACACAGAGTAGCTACGTGATGTTTGAGGGAAAGATGGGGATGAAGCTTGGAACACAGAGAAGTTACATGATGTTTGAGGGAAAGGTGGGGATCAAGCTTGGAACACAGAGTAGTTACGTGATGTTTGAGGGAAAGGTGGGGATCAAGCTTGGAACACAGAGTAGTTACGTGATGTTTGAGGGAAAGTTGAGGATCAAGCTTGGAAAACAGAGTAGTTACGTGATGTTTGAGGGAAAGGTGGGGATCAAGCTAGGAACACAGAGTAGTTACGTGATGTTTGAGGGAAAGGTGGGGATCAAGCCATCCTCACAGACTGTTAATTTTGTCTTCAACTAATATATCAGATTTGCCAACTCTGATAGATAAATTTGTCGGATCTGCTTTCATTTAGTTTGGACCGAATAGGATGCATCTGTTTTCTCTGAGTTGAGTTGAGTTCATTTTTTAAACAAGGACTGTCAAAATTTGTTCTTTCGCGTAAACTTTGGAGGCAAGTAGTAGAAGATTTTTTCATGTGAAAAAGCTTTTCCATTTCATAACCTCATCACGTTATAGAAAATGATTGTGATCACATGAAAGGAAAATCGTGTTATTTCGAAAGCATTTACGGTGCTCACCGGCGCACTGATAGTTAAACGTTTTTTCTTCAGCAAAACAGGTCTCGATCGCACGTCCATCTGGTTGTGAACTCTGTAATTAAATTATTCTATCATTTATTTCCATTGTCTAGCAAATGGGTTTTCGTTGTTAAAATTTTCAATTAAAATTCATCATCAGATGCACTATTTGGATTACCAAAAAAGAGAGTGTGAATAAATCCACCACAGCTCATCTCTCGTGTGCAGCCGGTTCGTACTTCATTAGGCAAAATATATTTCACAGTGTATATTAGTGATACAGTTGGAAACGTAGACATTTGATTAGGGAACACATGGATATGATGATGGAAAATCAAATTAATCTATCATAGTGAAAAAAGTATGTCAAAGACATAGGTTTGTTTTCAAGTATGGAATAAGACGACGTGAAGCGTCGTTGGGAAGTGTGAGAGGATCCTTATTGCTTACTAAGCGTTGTTGGGAAGTGTGTGGGGAATATTGTTGCTTACTAAGCGTCGTTGAGAAGTGTACGATGATCTCTATTGCTTATCAATCCACGACGTTGGGAAGTGTGCGAGAATTTTTTTACGCACTAAGCGTCGTTGGGGAGTGTGCGAGGATCTTTATTGCTAACTAATAATCATTGGAAAGTGTGTGAGGAACTTCATTGCTTACTAAGCACCATTGGGAAGTGTGTGAGGATCTGTAGTGCTTGCTCAGCGTCGTTGGGAAGTGTGCGAGGAGCTCCTTTCTTAAGTGGGTGTGATGAATGGGAAATAAATTAATCTCAGACCCTTGCATTGATATTATGGACCATGGCAATCATGAAAATACTTTAATAAACAAATAAATTGTATAAATACAGTTCCTCGTCATTCGAGTATTGTTCAACCAGCGTCCTAGACTTGAACACTTAGCTGCATTCCCATGTTAGGCCACATCGCCCAATGAAATACCTTGCGCGTCGTCTGACACTGGCGAAGATGCAATTTATCTTCCACGTCATTTACAGTCTAGAGTTCTGAGCATGAGTTTCTTGGAGGACCACACCAGGTACCCCGATCATGTTTGTCTCTCTCAAGTAGAGAGCAAGGTAGCCATACCATGGCTCAAGTGGTGCTTTTCCGGCCCAGGATGGGCACTCACGCCCTGGTCTATGAAAGGCGTGCATGCTGTTGCCCAAGGAGGTCATGATTGCTGCTGTTCAAGAAGGGCAGCTGTGTTGTGGCTCAAGAAGGGTTCCAATGCCTTGGCACAAGAAGGGCACCCATGCCGTGGCTCAAGAAGGGCACCAATGCCTTAGCCTACGATGACCATCTATGCCGTGGTTTAAGAAGGTCATGAAAGCTGTGGCTCAAGATGGGAATCCATGCCTTGCCCCAAAAAGGGCTCCCATGCTTTGGCCCACAATGATCACTCATGCCGGGGCCCAATGAGGACGCCAATGCCTTGGTCCAAGAAGGGCACCCACGCTGTTGCTTAAGAATTGCGCCATTGCCATGACCCAAGATTTGCCCCGCGCTGTAGCCTAAGAAGATCACCCATGCACTGAACTAAGAAGGGCACTCATGTTCTGACCCCAATGCGCCCCTGCAGTGCACCACGAAAAACTCCCATGCCCTGGCCCAACAAGGGCACCCATGCCTTGGCCCAACAAGGGCACCCATGCACTGGCCCAACAAGAGCACCCTTGCACTGGCCCAACAAGAGCACCCATGCCCTGGCCCAAAATGAGCACCCATACCATTTCCAATGGAGGCTACTCATGCCGTGGCTCAGAGAGGCACCATGCCCTGACCTCGGAGAGAACACTCTTGCTCTGTGCTCAAGACACCTCTGCGATGTCCCAAAACACAGCTTAAAAGTGAAAGCTAATGCGTAACTAACCCGAAACCTCGGGATCTTCCTTTGTTAAAGTGACAGCTGATGGCGTGACTAACCTGGAGCATCGTAAGCTCCATTTGTTAAAGTGATTTATAATAGCGTAACTAACCTGGAACCTTGGGAGCTTCATTTGTTAAGGTGCGAGCTAATGGCGTAACTAATATGGAACCTCGGAAGCTTTATTTTTTAAAGTGCGAGTTAATAGCGTAACTAACCTGGAATCTCGGGAGCTTCATTTGTTAAGGTGCGAGCTAATGGCATAACTAACCTGAAACTTCGGGAGCTTCATTTGTTAAGGTGCGAGCTAATGACGTAACTAACCTGGAACCTCGGGAGCTTCATTTGTTATGGGGCGAGCTAATGACGTAACTAACCTGGAGCCTAGGGAGCGGGCTAGTAGAGTAACTAACCTGGAACCTCGGGAGCTTCATTTGTTAAGGTGTGAGCTAATGGCGTAACTAACCTGAAACCTCGGGAGCTTCATTTGTTAAGGTGTGAGCTAATGGCGTAACTAACCTGGAACCTTGGCAGCTTCATTTGTTATGGGGCGAGCTAGTGACGTAACTAACCTGGAGCCTAGGGAGCTCATTTGTTATGGTGCGAGCTAATAGCGTAACTAACCGGGAACCTCGGGAGCTCCATTTGTTAAGGTGTGAGCTAATGGCGTAACTAACCTGAAACCGCACGAGCTTCATTTTTTAAGGTGCGAGCTAATAGCGTAACTAACCTGGAACCTCGGAAGCTTCATTTTTTTTAAGGTGCAATCTAATGGCGTAACTAACCTGGAACCTCGTGAGTCGATATCACTAAAAATGGCACACGAATCATTGCATAATTTCAAGGGTAGGATTAGAGGGATTACAGCTACTTCTGTAGCTGTAAATATGTATTTAGATATTAAATTATTCGAGGCTGGTTTCTTTCATAACATTTTACTCATCCAAACTCTTCTTAGAAGCGTTTGAACTCCTCACTTTTTTTTATTCTTTGAATAATGGTGGTGGCTTAGCTGTTTAACGACCTTGAACCAGTCTCTGTTTCAAGCATAATAATGAAAAGTGAAGTGAGTTTCTTGTTTCAGACACACTTCGATTTAATCACATGAAGCGAAAAATTTTATACAAAACTCTTCTGATTATTTATAATCCATAACAGGGAATATTTCCCCCTCCCATGAGTTAATCAGTGCCATCATAAAATAATTCATGATTACATTTTATTTTGCTGCTCTTGCTCTTGTGTTAATTCCTTCCATCCACTTGTGTCACCTTCGCTCTGTTTATCTTTCAATCCACCAGTGTCACCTTCGCTCTGTTTATCTTTCAATCCACCAGTGTCACCTTCGCTCTGTTTAACCTTCCATCCACCAGTGTCACTTTCGCTCTGTTTAACCTTCCATCCACCAGTGTCACCTTCGCTCTGTTTAACCTTCCATCCACCTGTGTCACCTTCACTCTGTTTAATCTTCCATCCACCAGTGTCACCTTCGCTGTTTAACCTTCCATCCACCAGTGTCACCTTCGCTCTGTTTAACCTTCCATCCACCTGTGTTCCCTTCGCTCTGTTTAACCTTTCATCCACCAGGTGGCACCTTCGCTCTGTTTAACCTTCCATCCACCGGATGGCACATCCTCTCTGTTTACCCTTCCATCCACCAGGTGGCACCTTCTCTCTGTTTATCGTTCCATCCACCAGGTTTCACATTTTCTCTGTTAGTCCTTTCATCCACCAGGTGTCTCCTTCTCTCTGTTTATCCTTCCATACACCAGGTGTCGCATACTCTTTGTTGATTCTTCCATCCATAAGGTTTCACACTCTCTCAGTTTATTCTTCCATCCACCAGGTGTCCCCTTCTCTCTGTTCATCTTTCCATCCTCCAGGTTTCACATTCTCTGTTTATTTTCTCATCCACCAGGCTTTTTTTATCCTTCCATTCACCAGATTCTGTTTATCCGTTCATCCACCGGGACAGAAGGACAAAAACTCCATATATATTATCTGCCTATCACCATGTTCAATCGTAGATCAGTTTATACGCTACCTAAGTCGATTCTAGCTGCCTCTTCCTTTGTTCAGTGTCACCCCTCATGAGTTACCTATAACCGGGCTATCTCCACTGTGTCTCTAATAAACTTACCGCAAAAAAAAAACGAACCTATAATTTTATTTTTCTATGCATGAACCTCTCGAATATAAACTTCTCATTGCAGGTGTACGCAATCACTGCTCAGCCTCGGTATCTCATATACCTTGGCCGCATAAAATACTGCTCATAGCCTCACAACCTCTTAAATATAAACGTCTCATTGCAGGTGTACACAATCACTGCTAAGCCTCGGTATCTCAAAAACCTTAGCCTCACAGAATACTGCTCACAGCCTCACAATTTCTTTGCATTGTTTGCTTATCAATGTTTGTTGTTTGATCCGAAGAAGTACTCCGACCAAAAAGTAAACGATCAATGCAATGAAGCGTTGGCAGTTTTAGGGTGGAAATATCAAATTTATGGAAGAAAAATTGCCAAGCGATTGATGAGAAATGACTCTAATCCAGACTCTGATGAAAAAACGGACACCGACTGGAACACAGACACCGACTGGAACACAGACACCGACTGGAACACAAACACCGATTGGAACACAGACATAACTGTAACATTGACACAGACTTGAACCCTGACACCTACTGGACCACCGATAATGACTGGAACACTAATACTGGCTGTAACACAGACACTGATAGGAACGCTGAGAATGTCTGGAACCCTAACACTACTGTCCCGAACACTGACACTGACTTCAACACTGACACTGATTGAGGACACTGAACAAAGTGAGTTAAATGAAGGAAAAAATTGATGCTAGCCGACCCTATGTACCTTATATTAGTTAGTGAGTATGGAATATTACATTTTAGCAATGTCAGACGCACGCTGGTGCGCACAAGAAAAACGCCTGGATGAAACGGATCTCCGCATCTAATCATTTAGAACTTCAAGAGTAATATGTACGCACGCTAGTGCGTACACGTAGCATCGTCGAGACTGGTGCAAAGTTTACGGCTACACGGACAAAGTCAGCTCCGACAGCAACGCAACACGACCCAGAACACCACGCAGTCCAAGTCGACCACAGAACACTTCATTTATTCAGGTAAGACTCTGACAAAACAAATCCTCGCCTCCAATCAATTAGGACTTCAAGAGTAATATGTACGCACGCTAGTGTGCACAGGTATCATCGTTGAGACTGGTACAAGGTTTACGGCTACACGGTCAAAGTCAGCTCTGCCAGCAACGCAACACAATGTTTACAGCTACGCGGTCAAGTTTAGTAGAGGCATAATTTATTCAAGGAAGATAAAGACTCCGACGAAACGAATCCCCGCCTCCAACCACTCAAAACTCCAAGAGTAACATGCACGAGCGCCAGTGCGCACAGATAGTATCGTCCAAATTGGTACAAGGTCTACGGCTTCACGGACCAGATCAACTCCAACCGCAGCACGTCACAAGGTTTATAGAAACGCAGTCCAGGTCAACCCCAAAAACTACAAATGGTCCGTGCACGCGCAAGCGAGCACAGACTGAAGAAAAAATACCCATTCACAAAATCACAAACAGAAACTCCCGCACAGATTCAATAGCATTGTTATACATGACAAAATTGTGAATCGTGAAGATCAAAGTAAGGGCAGGTTCGTCACGAACAGAAAAACCGCTCGGATTTATGATTTCACAATCAGTGTGCTAGGGGATGAGGGGGGAAGGCAGAGGTCCCTTGGATCCCAATAGAGCCCGATGAATCCCGGAGGATAACCCAAGTCCCCCGGGTCTTCCTGAGCTCCCCGGATCCCTCGAGACCCCTCGTCTCAGCTCATCTCGGCTTGTCTCGAATCATTTCGGCCAGTCTAGGCTCGTCGCGACCAACTCGACTCGCCTCAACATGTTTCAAATGATCTCGACGCACCTCGACCAGCCTCGACGCGACCCATGCCCTCTGCGCCAGTAATCCGCGGACTGTAATAGTCAATTGTTCTACTCAAACATTTCACATATATACATTTTTCTGTGTATGGGTTTTACAGCGTGGGGAGAGGGAAGTAGGGGTCGCAGGGTTCAGAGGGGCCTCAAGCGGGTCCCAAAGTTTCCCGGGGGATTCCAAAGTGTCTCAAGGGTGTCCCAAAGGGCCCCGGAAGGGTCCAAGTGGGTTCTCCCAAATCTTCCTGGCCTTCCGAGTCCCCCGGGTTCCCGAAACCCCCGGGTCCCGCGAGTACCCCTCATTCCCTGGGCACCTAGTCTCAACCAACCTCCTCGGTACGTCTCAACTCGTCGCCTCGCCAGTCAACTCGTCTCCACTCGCCTCAAACTGCCTCGACTCGCCTCGTCCTCTCCCCGCACAGTGCCATTCAAAACTTTCACTCTCTAAGATCAACATCAACATTACGTCACCATTTAGCCACAAACGCCTAGCTTTGCTCGGACATTTATAAGACGCCCGGGAGAGCGCAAATTCTCCCACCGTAGGTTGAACTAGACTAACTAACACACTACATAGTTCACCTAGTGCCCCTGCGAGCGTCTAACGATACGAAATTATATAACTAATTCAACATTGATCACCATGAAAAAAGGGCACAGATAAAAAATAGAGCCCACGAAATAAGAAATAATAAAATAAAGAGTTAATGATCTATAAAATGAATAATCATCCATCCACCCCAACGTAGTGTATGAACCAAAATTATAACATTTCAGAATATGAAAAGATATTGTAGTTGACTGAAAAGATTTCCCTACAAATGTTACTACTAATTAAACAGTAAATTAATCAGCGCAACAAAGACGACATCAACGGACATTTGCAACAGTAATCTGAGGATCACCCGCTGGACGGGGCTCCTATCCTCTACCAGTCTTCAAAGAGCACAGTTCGCGGACTCTGCTGTACTTAGAAGAGGAGAGGGGAGCAGTGGAGGGAGCTAAGAGGCGAGGGGAGCAGTGGAGGGAACTAACCCATTCCTCTCTTCTCCACGAATCACATATCATCTTTGAATTTTGCTCGGTGCGTCACAGCAAGGCAGGTGAGGCGTGAGTGCTGCCAGCTTACACTTAAAGTTGTACTCCGTGCGACACAACACGGCAGGTGAGACGTGAGTGCTGTCAGCCTACACTTTAAGTTGCGCTCCGTGTGACACCATACGGTAGGTGAGGTATGAGTACTGTCAACCTGCTCTCAGAATGCCGCTACGTGCGTCACCTCACAGTAGGTGAGGTGGGAATACTGTCAACCCGGTCGTGGAGTTGTGCTACGTGCGTCTTCTCGCGGCCGGTGATGTGTGAGTGATGCCCACCTGCGTTTAGAGTTGTATTCCACACTCCACCTAAGGACAGGTGAGGTGTGAATGCTGTCATCCAGCTACTCTTGCGTGGTGCTATGTGTGCCACTACACAGCAGATGAGGTGTGAGTGTTGCCAACCCGAACTTAGAGTTGGGCGCCATGCTCCACCTTACAGCAGGTGAGGTGTGAGTGCTGCCAGGCTGGTGTTAGAGTAGTAGTAGTAGTAGTAGTAGTAGTAGTAGTAGTTGCTTCCGTTTTCCACCGGACTCCCAACGCGAAGTTAATGAAGACTCCCCCGTAGGGCAATTGAAGAGTGGCAGAGAAGGTGCAGCGTAGATTTAGAGTAGGTTTACCGTAGTTACAGAGTAGGTTTACAATAGTTACAGATTAGGTTTACAATAGTTATAGAGAAGGTTTACAATAGTCACAGAGTAGGCTTACAATAGTTACAAAGTAGGTGTACAATAGTTACAGAGTAGGTTTACAATAGTTACAGAGTAGGTTAGCCCTAGTTACAGAGTAGGTTTACCGCAGATTCAAAGCAGGTTCAACGCAGATATAGATTTGATTTGATTTGATTTGAGCCTCATTTCCACCAGAACCTCAACGTGAGTCATAATAGGCTCCTCCGTAGGGCTCGATGATTATTTATTCCAGTAGGCTCGCACGCCTAAGTGCGCGAGGAATAAACGAAACAACGCTTTCAACGTTAGAAAAAATGTGAAAATTTTAGCAGTGTCAGACGCACGCTAGTGCGCAAAAGAAAAAACGCTTACTCGAAACGGATCTCCGCTTCCAATCCTTTAGAACATAAAGAGTGATATGTAGTGCGTACAGGTAGCATCGTCGAGATTAGCTACTCGAAACGGATCTCCGCTTCCAATTCTTTAGAACATAAAGAGTGATATGTACGCATCCTAGTGCGTACAGGTAGCATCGTCGAGATTTGTACAAAGTCAGCGGCCACACGGGCAACATGAGCTCCGACAGCAACGCAACACAATATTTACAGCTACGCGGTTTAGTGGTTTAAATACAGTTTATTTATTTAGGTAAGATAAATACTTAGATGGAACGAAACGAAACCTCGCCTTCAAACCCTAAGAACCTCATGAGTTTTATGTCCATACGCCAGTGCGCTCAAATAGTATCGTCGAAATCGTTACAGGTTCACGGCCACACGAACTAAGTCAGCTCCGGCAGCAACGCAACACAATGTTTACAGCTTCGCGGTCTATTTTATTTATAGCACAATTTAGTAGTAGATTGACTCCAACCGCAACGCGTCACAATGTTTTATAGCTGCGCAATCCAGGTAAGCCCCAGAAACTGCGTATGGTCCGTGCACGCGCAGCGAGCACAGACTGAAGAAAAAATACCCACTCACAAAACCATCAACACGAACTTCCGCACAAATACTCCAGCGTTATAATATTGTGAGACATGAACAAGAAAGAGCAGGTTCGTCACGGGCAGAAAAACTGCTCAGATTATTGATTTC
>SDVV010037937.1:0-10786 GCA_016164225.1 Gammarus roeselii
CAGATTTTCGTTCTTAGTTTGAAGGGAGGTGTTCGATCATCCCCAGAAATATTAGAAATTCCAATTGTAAGCCAAATCTAGTACTATATTCATGAACGCTCGAGTAATTTCTTCCATGCACTCGGTTTTCTCTTTTTTGGGGGACCCTGTAACAGTGTCTCATCATGTCTATCCATTTCACCCCATTCGAGGTAGCGCACTTGACCAAATTTACCCATGCGTTTTTTTGTTGGGTGCAGACTCTCCCGGTGGCACCATATGAGTCCCTTACCGCGACATTACCAACGCACTCACCTGTCACGCCCTGTTGTCATAACCTTGCAACCTTACCTCGGCAACCTGCCGCCATTACGACAAGGTACCCCGACAACCATTGAGATCACGCGAAAGGTTAAATATGTTATTTACTTGTAAACGGAAATAATTGAATGTCAGGTGTATGCTCTAATAATTTTGTCGACTTCATAGGAAGCATTTTAATCTAATACCATTTATCATCATAACGGGTTTGGGTGGAGCTTTTGTTTACTAATTTTTTACCGTTTGGAGGCGTTTATGAATTGTGATTTGATTTGAGCCTAAACGGTGACCAGAGCCTCAACGCGAGTCATCGTAGGCTCCCACGTAGGGCACTCTAGGCGTTTAGAATGCTTCTGTAGGTAAATAAAAACTATCCATTACAGCTGTTTAGTCTATATATCTTGGGTCTACTTATCACTAATGAGTTTTTAGTGACTATTGCCATGCAAACGGTTCTGTTCCACAAATCAGATCGATGCAATTATTATAGTTAGTACGAGAATTTGAACGATAATTTCTATGAAGATTTCCTCTATTTTCTTTGAAACTTGATTCTATGGTTAACTGTGACAATCCTCTACCAGGCTGCAATGTCGACTAGGCCATGACCGTCCTGAAATGAGGTGCAATTTGAAATTTACATAAAAACCTGAAGGAGTGGAAAGCAGCGGGTCATGACGATCTACCGTAATAGATATTTATGGAAGAGGAGGAAGAAAGGGCGAATCGGTTGGGAAAGACTTATTGGGGCTTGGAGTTACTAGCGAAAGTATTTTCAGGAAAGCTATGGGGCCGAAAGCATCAGGGTACACTAACTCTAGTGTTAGTGTACCCTGGAAAGGATGGTCTGAAAGTATGGTAATACTTTTACACATGGTGGGCCTAAACATAAGAGGGAAATATAAAACTCTCGATAGATAACTCTGAAAAACAAGATAGAGAATTTTTTGGCCCATTTCTGTACGACAGAAAGGCGGGTACAAGCAGAAGAGATTGGGATAGGGATAGGATAGGGACAGATTATCTCTGTATCTTAGGGAAAATGATAGAAAGAAGTATAAGAAAGGAACAAAAATGCATCAGGGTTTTTTCGACAAAGAGAAAGTTTATGATACGGTGGATAGAGACAAACAGTGGGAAGTTCTGAGCGAGTAAAATATTGCCAGAAACTTGTGAGCATCATCAAATACCAGTATAATGAATCATGATTCCGCTGTATTCTGGGGAAAATTAAACAGGTTGGGTTCGGAGTAGAAAATAAGAGGGGTCAGGCAGGAATTTATCCAGTCCCCTCTTGTTTGATTTATATAAAGAGGAATTAGCGGTAGATTTATACAATCCGGTCTAGGGGGGAATTTGGACATTATGGCATATGGATAATGGACCCTAGGAGTCTCCCTGCATGCTGATAACATTATCTTAATAGCAAGGGTGCAAAGAATGTTACAAATTACCAGCAATTTTATGAGAGACTCCGGAGTCATCTTCAGCAAGGAGAAAAGCACGGTCGTGGCGGTTAATGGGGACGAACGCGATGAGGGAAAGACATGGCAGCTGGCAGAGATGCAAATGGACCCGGTGAAACAATATGTCTGGGGATTACACTGACAGACTCGGGCATAGGAAAAGCTAATAGAGAGAAGGTGATCAAGGTGTGACAATGTTGGAGTAAACTAACCGGTATGAGTAGGCAGAGCACTAATAAACACGAAGTGATAGAGGGTCTTAGGACGAGGAGGGGGAGGGGGGGCTGTTCTTAGCATTATGTATGGAATTGAGGTGCTAGGGTATACTCAGGGGAACTGGAGGGGACAGAAAATAGTCAAAATAAGGTATTGTGACTGGTTCTGTGAGTGAATAGCTTTGTGGCGGCTGAAGCGATCAGGAGGAAATGGGGTGAAGCTCCTTCGAGGAAAGCCTTCAAGACCAAACTGAACGATAAGGTGAGCTTAGACAAAATCTCGAAAAATAGGTGGGCAAAGGGGTATGGAGATGGGAAAGAAAAACGACATGGTGGAGGGATATTACAATGGTGGTGAATAAGTTTGAAACGGAGTAATCCATTGGGATCTGGGCGGATAGGATCGAGAGCTTTGGACTGGGCCAAGAGAGAATAGGGAATATGGATTGATTCCAGAGAAGGTAAGTGAAGAATGAATTGAGAAGGCACAATTGATCAGACTGTCAAAAGAGTTAAATTGAAGAGATGAAGACAGGGAGGGGATGATAAAATATCACTCGGGCTGAGACTAGAGACTAGCTGCTGACAGGCCACGTGATGGGTCGTATGTGATTAGAATGTGATTGTGATTAGAAATCGATATGGAGCCTGTGGAGACAGAGCAAGGGAATCAGTGGGACATTTTTCTGCTCAGATGCAATCTGTACGAGAAGGAGATAAGAGGATTGGCAGATGCAATGGAGGCTGAGGTGGTGAGGGAGGCGTGGGGTAGCTCGGAGGGAGGAACACGGGGGATAGAATGTTACTCTGTGCATACGTCATGGAACCCAGGGAAGTTAACCGGGATAACAAAGAGGCTCCTTTTTAAGGTGGGGTTAAAAGATGAAGCGAAGTTTAAAGGAGATCGAGGCCGGAGAGGCTGAATATTGACATACGGAGGGAGGGGGCGAGACCTTCTGCCTGGGAGCTATAGTAGCCAAGACCTTCTGCCCGGGAGCAATAGTATTCAAGACATATAGGCTGTGCTCGTTGTAATCTAGGCTAGTCGAGTTGTGAATCTAGGCTGTGCTTTGTACTGCAAATTTAACTTCAGAATACTGACGAAATGGACTCTTCAGCCCGTCCCAATCCTCCTCCTCCTACTACTACTATCCTTGACCACCTTCGTTCAGGACCGATTGCATTTTTTTTATATCTTAGGTGGTATAGTTTCCGGTCATATAGGAGGAGCCTTTGACCCCGTTTACCTCTTTTGTGTTCCCTAATTTGGGTTTGAATTTCACTCAGTGGTACCTTCAAAATATACCCTGTTCAATCCTCTTCTATTTTTTCCTTTCTTTCCCAACGACCTTGTTTTTATGTTCAATTTAAACCCACGTACGTTTTTTGGATGCTGTGTCTAAGCCTCCATGGACTACGAACCCTTTCACGTTACTACACTCAGAGTTATCTACACAGCCTATAATCAGACTCATACACACACGTACATTTCAAACGACGCCAGGTTCCGGGCAATGGGTTGCGATATTCACAACTGGCCTTGGTCTTCCTCTTACTAATTACACTCTCGTGACATACAACCAGAGCGAAGGGACTTTCCTTGTTTATCGCATGTCTAATTTCTGACAGGTTTGTCAGCGTTCAACTGACTCTTAGGGCACGCGGTCTAGCCCAGTATTCACTCCTATCAGCTACCCTTGCACCTACTTGCTCTATATTACAAATACATCTAAATCACTAGCGTCATACGAGTTTCACTCAGTCATCTGCCAATACATTAAGATATAAATCTAGTTGCGAGGTGTGTGTTGAAAAAAATATTTGTGAAAGTCAAAAAGTGCAACAGTGAAATGGTTGCAGAAAACAACTGACATGCTCAGTGTATGTTCCAGCCGAACGCTGAAATGATTGAAGATAACGTGGCTAGTTTTGTGTTTCCAAACTACCGAGCCCTGAAAGTTGCAAAGGATGACAAACAATAAAAAACCTCGCTGCTGGGCTCGCGCTCACCAATAAGCGTTATATCCCAAGTGTAGCAGACAGTATTGCCAAAAAGTATCGAAGAGTCTGCATAAGACGAACTAGCTGCAATGCTGAAGAAACCCCACTCAACTTAGAAGACAGCAATTGAGGAGAAAGCTTGGCGATTGAAAATTACTCTACAGTGCGAGCACAAGGACTGTTGTTGGACCAGATTGCTCCGTGATCAATTTATCGCCGCACTACGATCCATCAAGTTAATCACAAAACTGATCATTAAATGCGAAGAGAACTTCGACGATGCAGTGATATGAGTGAAGCAACTAGAACAAGTATCTACAAATGTAAATGACATCGTCCCGGAGGGGTCAGGGAAAAGAGTGCACCTGAACAAATCTCAACACTCATCAAGACCGGACTTTCACTCACGGCTACCGGAAACCCTTCAGAAATGACAAGAAGGTAAGCGGGTATAAGGTGTACGACTAAAAGAAAATACTTCGCAAAAGTTTGTTTTGCTGTCGAAATAAGGTGTAATATATGCTAAAAAATAACACTTAGTAAGAACATAATACCGCCGTGGCCGAGTGATCCGCGTATCCGACTGCAGTGTCAGCCTCTGGTGCTGCATGTCGCGAGTTCGAGCCGCGGCAGGGACACGGCGGTCTTATGGCGGGGAGATTGGGTGCCTCCCCCCACTGTGTCTGCCTAACTTAGCCTCCTCTCTAACAAGGGGGAACGGCTGTATGTCTATACATACATACAAGAACATGTAAAACAAAAGCCAACACACGAAATAAGACCAACCACATCGACAAAGCCGGCTAGAACAAGCCACGCGAGAAACATAATTTGCTTGACTTTATAATGGTAAAATAGGTGGACAGCTCAATCAAAGAGGCTGCACTCAAGGACCGCATCCAATGAAGATCCGCAACCGTTATAATGGACCCTTATATTTTATTGCAGGGGATCAGGGAACCAGAATTTCGGACCACAAACGTTACCAATACGTGAAGAAGGCAAACACATTCCGAAAGAAGTATCAGGTACCACTTTTAGATTAGCTAACTTTGATGGCCTAAGATAGTCAATGGCGTCCGCAAATACAACCCACGGACAAGATGTCAACCAATCGCTTAACAATTTATTGACTGCACTTAGAAAAAATTGATTACAAGCATATCCCACGCAAAAACAGTCGAACAGCAGTCCATCAGCCTAAGTACTGGAAAAGAGATTTGCAGCACTTTCAGTCACGAAAGAAAGCACAGCACTCAATAAAACAGGAACATCCACATGACGACGTAGCAAAAAATGAATACAACATCAGCAGAAGAAATCTAAAGAGGGTCCAGAAACGTAAAAAGAAAGATTATGAAAATTAGATTGCCGCCAATGCCGAAACGAATCCGAAACCATTTTTTAGTTATGTTTCGAGAAAAAAAATCAATATCTGTGATGGTTCCTCTCAAGATCGATGTTGGTGAGCTACAAACGGGTGACACCAAAATGAGTGCGATACTTAATTAATACTTTTGTTCTGTATTTACGTTAGAGAATCAGGATATCCCTAATCCTGAGGATGACATAGCGGAAAGACGAATTGAAGCCCTCAGCGCAGTGAACTTCTCCCCCGCTGAAGTTTTCAAATATATAGATAAATTGGAAGTCACAAATTCTCCACGTCCAGACTAAGTTCGTCCCAGAATTCTAAAAGAGACTAGAACGAAATCGACGAACATTTATCGAACATTTTCCTCCAACTCTCACAAAGGGCACTTGCCCTTCTAAATAAAAAGAGACCAATGTTACCCCAATTTAAAAAAAGGAACGAAAAGTGTCCCGGAGATTACCGTTCAATTAGTCTCACCTCACTCATTGGCAAATTGATGGGAAGTTTGATAACGAATAAAATTACAGAATTCTCAAAATCAAACAAATTGATTGCAAATCTCAGCATGGCTTTCGACACAACCATTCCTGTCATACGAACCTGCCACTTTTTTCATGAATATAATTGAAATCCACGACACAAAATCTCCAATCGATATCATTTACCTTGATTTTCAAAAGGCCTTTGATGAAGTCCCCCACAAGCGCCTAGTTAGTGTATTGCACAGCATCTGTTTTGAAACGAGTTTAACAACTGGATAAAATGCTGGTTTACGGACAGACGGAAGTGAGTTGTACTTGACAGATCTTCCTCCCCATGGGGTAATGTTACAAGCGGCGTGTCTTAAGGATCCGTGTTAGGGCCCGTTCTCTTTATAATGTTCATTAACGATCTCGATAGCTACGTACTACATTAGCAAGTTTACAGACGATACTAAGATCGGAGGAAAAGTGCAAACTGAACAAGAGTGTCAGCAGATCCAACTAGACTTAAACAAATTGTTGATTGGTCAGAAAAGTAGCAAATGAAATGTAATGTAGACAAATGCAAAGTTAGGCCCATAGGTCTTCATAACCCCAAACACGAATATTCGATGTCTGGAAAGAAACTCATTCCCGTCACCGAAAAGGGCGGCTTAGGTGTCATCATTAGTAGCGCCTTAAACAGTAGCAAGCAATGCAACGATGCTGCCAAGAAAGGCAACAAAATGCTGGGTATGATATCCCGCACTATCTCGGACAAAAACCAACCTAGTATGCTCAAGTTATTTAATGTATTTGTTAGACCGCATGTCGAATATGCCGTTCAATTCTGGTCTCCATTCATTATAAAAGACGTTATTAAACTTGAAAAGGTTCAACGTAGAGCTACCAAACTCATCCCTTCGCTGCGGAATAAATCGTATGAAGACAGGCTACGTGAACTCAATCTTTATACGCTAGAAAAACGTCGAGTCAGAAGCGACATGATCAAAGTGTGGAAGATTATGAAGGGTACAAAAAATGTCAACCGAGTGAACCTTTTCACTCTAGATACAAACGGAGCGACTAGGAACAACGAATTTAAAATCGCTGGGAAACGTTTCTCACTCAACATCACGCGCAATTTCTATCGAATTTTAAAATTGTATTGAATTTTAAATTTTGTTATACATTTTTTAATTCATGTACACGTACATACGCTTGAGCATACACATGTACAACCACACAGTCGACGTTGTGATATAAAAACGTACATAAAAGTATACATGAACGCATACATACACACAGATATATACACACATATGCAGATGAAAAAACAAACATACATACAAATATTACGTCATAGGTGGCAACGTTAGACGTAATGTTCTGTGAAAATCAGCATGTAATACCTTATATTAGATAGATGCATACCGAGAATGGAATCAATGTAACGTTGGGTGTAAGTGGAGACGAACGGAACGTCGTCGAATAAATAAAATGGATATTAACGTGACAAGAATTGGTTTACGTGTCTTGGATGAAGAAATCTCTGAAGATGATATGAGTCGTTTCGAACAAATATTGACGAGTGTTGGAACTGATAAATATCTCAAAATAGGTAATACATGAATGAAAAGAGAGGGGGCATATTGTTCATATATAGATAAAGAGACAAGAAAGTAGGATTTGGGTAACAAATGTCGACGCGTTACATTCATATGTGACAAAGTTTAAAGAAAATAAGAAAGCAAACCTCAAAATTGATATGATCCAATTAGAAAATCGTCACGAGTGTTATAAAGCTGAAGTTCTGGAAAATAAATTATACATAAGAACATAAGAAAATCTAGTACGCATGCAACAATTCCTCACGAATGAAGACCAGAATGATTTTGAATTGGAAAATTATCGACTAATTAAAATGCAAGAAGAAAAAGCAATGCATATGTGGAATCACGGGCATGTGTATGTATGTGTATAGGGATGCGTACGCATGTGGATATTTATGTTCAAGCGTATGTACGTGTTACATGAGTTAAAAATGTATACCAAAAAAATTTAAAATTCAAATTTTCAATAAGATTTCAAATTTTCGATGGATAACACCTCGCTCAAGTAGCCAAGTTATCACTTCAATAGACCGACTTGGCTCTGTCATCCCTCGAAATTTTAAAATTTTATTGAAATTTTGAATTTTGAATTTTTTGTTAAACATTTTTACCTCATGTAACACGTACATACGCTTGAACATATGTATTACCATACGTACACAGCCCTATACGCATACATACATACACAGTTTATGAGTTAGGCGAGCAATGTTAGGCCTAATGTTATGCGTAAAACAACATGTAATCAACGTATAATAGCTAGCTGCATACCGAGAATGGAGTCAGTGTTACGTTGAGATCAAGCGGAGACACACGTTTCGTCATAGAATAAATATAAATGAATATTCAGATCTCAAAATTTATTTACAAGTGTTGGCAGAATAAATCTCCGAAGATGATATGAGTCGGATCGAACAAATATTTACTAGTGTTGAAAATATCAGTCATATCAGAATGGGTAAGACAAGAATCAAAAGAGTGGGAGATATTATTCATATATGGATGCATGAAAAAGGAAGTCGGCTTGGGGTAATTGACGTCGACCCGTTGCAGTCGTATGTAACAAAGATTAGGGGAACTAAGAAAGCAAATCTCGAAATTGATATGATCCAAGTGAAAAATCACCATCATGACTGTAATAAAGCTGATGCAGTAGAAAACAAATTATACTTATGAGCAAAAGAATATCTGGATCGTATGCAAAATTTCTCAATGATGAAAATCAGAATGACTTTGAATTGGAGAAGTTTCGAATAGTTAAGGTTCATTAAGAAGTAGCAATACATTTGTGGACTCACGGGAACGGAACAGCCTTCGGTATTCGCATCAAAGGTATGATAGAGTACATGAAAGGTTTTGAGAGGAAACTGAAATATAGTGATAATGGGTATGATTGGATGTACAAACCGAGCGGTTTCAAATAATAAAAACGAGGTAGATGTCATTGGTGATGCCAGTAGGGTCTGTAAATAATGCCAGTGAATATTAATAAAACTATTAAAATCCTCAATGAAATTATTACATTATCCTAAACTCAAAGATTAAGCAAAGAATTGCAAACATCGTGTCAGTCGGAGGTAACACCAAATTGTCGAAATCAGTAGAAGAATATGTTTCATGGCGTTAAAGGATGCCATAAACCTATCGCGAGGTAAATGATCTAGATGTTTTACAGATTGGTAGGATATAAATCAGAGTCCGATCAGATCTTGAAACGAAGTTATCGTCAAGATTATGAAAATTATAGGCAAACAAAAGGCAAATCAGAGATGCAAGTCGTCAAAAGTTGTAGAGCCAAGTGGAGATATTGAAGTATAATAAGAAAAACATAAAGTGAGACTATGAGTCCGTTTGTATGAAGCTGGATACAAATTTGAATTACTTGTCGCAATCAATCCGTCCAAGTTTCAAAATGGGGCTCTCTGCTAACTAATATGGGTCGAGAGTGACAACGAAGTAAATGATATGTATGTTAAAGTGATATTTAGAGTCGTCTGGAGGGCTTCATATGTGTATATCAATGACTGAATACTGTATGTAAGGTTAGGTTAGGTTATGATGAGTGTGAATAACATTTTAGAGTGATGTAGAATTGTGTAAAATCAAAAATAATATGACATACCTGTAACATTAGAACCATCTAAGTTTGAAAATGGGTCCTCTTTGATAACAAATATGGGGTGAGAGTAACAACGAAATAAACAACATATATGTTAAAGTGATATTTAGAGTCGTTTGGTAGACTTCATATGTATATAACAATGACTGAATACCAAACATAAAGTTAGGTTAGGTTAGGTTTTGATAAGTGTGAGAATAACATGTAAAAATCAAGAATCATATGATAAAAGGTTTAATAATCAAAACAAACGATGTAATTTGCATATGAAATGGATGAAAATTGCAAGATCAAAATTGGAAGTGTATATCAAAACTGCAAATGCTATATCAAAATGCAGAGCCAAGTGGAGAGGATGAATATGAATATATCATAAATCGATGAAAGGTATCATATGTAAGCACGAAAAGTCGATCGATAATACATAATTCTAGATTAGAAAAGGTTAGGTTAGGTCAAGATGATTAGTTCTTTCCACCTAACATGACGTGAAGCTGGTCCACATTAAATATCTTGGAACAAAAACAAGGGACTTTGTTCTAATGGAAAAAATCATAGATCAGAGGTAAAATGCTACATATGTTAACCGACCCTGTATATGCATACAAATGTGTGTATGTGTCTACATTGTGCCGTTATTGACCCCTGTATACGCGGTCATTATATCGTGACCGGCCCTGAATATGCGTACAAAGCGTGTATGTGTGTACCTGGTGTGTGTCATAAAAAAAAGACGTAAAATAGAGCCGTGTGAAGGGGATTTGATATGTACATCGCACAAAATAATGACTAAATATCAAACATAACCATCAAACATGGATGAAAATATATAATTATTGGTTAAGCTGGTTAGGATTATTAGAACTTTGAAACTAATATCACGTGAAACTGTTCCACATTGAAGTGCATTAATTCTCTTAGATCTTACCTGCTGAGTTGCATTCAAACATTTAACAGAGTCATCGATAAAATTCTGAAATCTAAACATCTGCAAAAGGATATTTACTGGATCAAATTGGGGAAAATGTATTCAAACTGATTTTGATATGTTAAATATACAGCCCAAGTGGAGAAATTCATACATATCAATATCATACATAAACATCAAACTTGAATGAAAAGACATGACTATTGGTTAGAATAGGTTAGGTTGCCTGGGTAATAATGTATTTGGCAGTGTATGGTAACTCTTTTAGTTTTATTTGATACTTGATCTATGTTGCCTTGCATTGATAT
>SDVV010037938.1:0-10786 GCA_016164225.1 Gammarus roeselii
CTCAGCTCAGCTCAGCTCAGCTCAGCTCAGCTCAGCTCAGCTCAGCTCAGCTCAGCTCAGCTCAGCTCAGCTGAGTTCAGTTCAGTTCAGTTCAGTTCAGTTCAGCTCAGCTCAGCTCAGCTCAGCTCAGCTCAGCTCAGCTCAGCTCAGCTCAGCTCAGCTCAGCTCAGCTCAGCTCAGCTCAGCTCAGCTCAGCTCAGCTCAGCTCAGCTTAGCTTAGCTTAGCTTAGCTTAGCTTAGCTTAGCTTAGCTTAGCTTAGCTTAGCTTAGCTTAGCTTAGCTTAGCTTAGCTTAGCTTAGCTTAGTTTAGTTTAGTTTAGTTTAGTTTAGTTTAGTTTAGTTTAGTTTAGTTTAGTTTAGTTTAGTTTAGTTTAGTTTAGTTTAGTTTAGTTTAGTTTAGTTTAGTTTAGTTTAGATGCATTATCTCCCCTAGTCCTAGCACTCGGTATGCTGTGATTGACGTCATTTGACCGATCGATAGCTTCCAGGAAGAATAAAATAAGTTTAAAAAAGTTGCACCTCAAAAAATACAAGGGTAAAGGAAATCAATTACTATAACAGAATTCAGGAAAGCGGAGAGGTGCAATCCAAAGATGATTTGAAAGGATCAAGGTCATCCACATATGCAAAATGCTCGAAGGTTACTGAGTTGATGTCAATGAAAAATATGTGAGGAAATGTATTGAGAAAAATCGGTACAGGATTGGCAAAATGTATAGTGACAAATCCTCAAAAACACCACGTGAGCCGAGTAGCCAGACCAGTGCAGTACACAGTAAGCCGCCAGGGGGCTAGAGAAGGCGGACGATGCATAAATTAGTCAAAGTATGGTAGCCAGAAGATGCTGACCGGGTTATTGAACAGAACACCGTCATTGGGCCAGAGAAGGCGGACGATGGCATTAAAAAGTAAACCGCCATCGGGCCAGAGAAGGCGGACGATGGCATTAAACAGTAAACCGCCATCTGGCCAGAAAAGGCGGACGATGGCATTAAACAGTAAAGCAAGGTGGCCAGAAGATGCTGACCAGGTTATTATATAGTAAACCACTAGGGGACTAAAAGAGGCAGACCATGGCATTTAACAAGCAGTTTAACACACAAGGCATCATAGCTGTTTAAACCTTGGAGGAAGTATAGATCGAGTGCGCCCGCAGGTTGCATCACTGAGCCGACGTTGAAGCCTATCGGGGATATGGTGGCTGAAAGCCAGAGGCGAAGGCTGCTCTCTTATTGGCTCTCTCATTATGGCGGCTGGCAGCCAGCGGCCAAGGCTGCTCTCTCATTTGCTGGTGGGACAGCCAGCGTCCGATGCTGCTCTCTCATTGGCTGGTGGTATTTCAGCCACCTTGCCCCGGATGTCTTCAACATCTTAGCCTGCGTGCGCACTCCATCTATACTTCCTTCAAGATTTAAACGTCTATTTGTGACCACCTATCACTCTGCTTACCCAAAATTGTTGTTTTTTGTGACCGTCTGCTCACTGGATCTCTCTACGCACAGCACTGGTTGACCTTCAGTAACTTGACAGCATTACGTTTTCATTAAACGGTATTTTAGGAAATTCAGGATATGTAGCCACTTTTCTTGTAAAAAAAATGAACCTTATTATTCATGTGGATAGTTTATGTCAATATTTTGTTGGATATAGCGAGTTAATCTTTCCATCAAGACAATGCCATGACCGCCAATTATGAGGCAAACGAGTCAATTCTACAACAACGATATGTATGGGCGACCAATCTGACATTTCGACCACTCACAATAAAATTTACTGACTGATAGACAATACATTGTTGTTCGCAATTTGTTTAGTGGACAATTTAACGAAAAATATTGTCATGAGAATTAATACGGGTTGAGGCTGCATTTTTTCTCGCTTCCAGCATTCCTGGTTCAACAGGAATGTTCTTGTGACCAGGCCTTTGTATCACGATTGGAAGGCGCTCACCTTCTAATAGAATGCCAATGGAAACACAGGAGATCAAACGTGTTGCTCATTAAACAGTTACAGGAAACACTCTGTGGCTCAAAAATCAACTGGACAATGGCCTTATCTGTGTTCCTGCATGAAGAATCTCTAATTGGTTGAAACCCTACCCTGGCTAAGAAGGTACTGTAACACGTACTCTACTACACAAATGCTATCGAACGCAAAAGATGCAGCAATATGCAAATGGGAATGTCATCGCACAAGAAGACATAATCGTGCAGGCAGCTGCTGGTCAGGTGGCAGCTACGCTGTGACCCACATCATGCAGGCAGCTGCTGGTCAGGTGGCAGCTACGCTGTGACTCGCATCATGTAGGCAGCTGCTGGTCAGGTGGCAGCTACGCTGTGACCCACAGTGCATTCGAAATGTTGTAGTAATTGTGGAAGCGCATTCGTATAACCCTGTAGTATAAATATTCCACACTGTATCCGTTCGTTTTGAAGCGACTCACTCGAGTGTCAATTTATACGTCTAGAAATATTAAAACATATGTTTCACGTGCTTCGATTATTATACTTACGAAAATATGAACAAAAAATTTCTTTGAGGCCAGAACAAAAATTAAATGTCCATACATGGTAATATTGACAGGCAACCCCATTTGGTAACTTTTAACTATTTGGACATATGTGTACCACATTATATTTAGGGGGAAATGAGCATGGGGAGAGGTATATATTTTATTCAGCTTGTAGCCTATTAAAGATCAAATATTTGTTCAAGATCTATAGATCTCCTTTTTTGTGATGTTGAGTAGCAAACCGAGCAGCAGAGCCACGCGATACTGAGATGATCAACATCGAAGAGGAAACAATGCTCTCCTTTGTGTTTATTTCAGTTCATCAATAAACGCACAAGTAATGGATGTAGATAAAAGTAATCAATTTATATTATATCACTCAGGACGTCTACAGATCTTTGAACAAATGCGGACGCATTTCAATGAAAAAAAAATCACTTTCCGAGCTAAACACGAAAGGAAAAAGACTTAAAATAAAAGTTTACGTCATGATAACGAATTCATTCCATCAAGTGTATTAAAATTGATGCTCTCCAAAACGTGTATTCCAACAAGTGCATTCCAACGACTGTACACCAAGGAGTGAATTCTGAAGAATGCTTCCCAGCGAGTGCAGTCCACCGGGTGCATTCCAACGAGGGTATAACAGCGGGGGTGCATGTGTTGAACCGAGGAGGGCTCATAGCGTCACCACTTCGAGCCTCATGCCTCATTTCCCACACCATAGCGTCACCACTACGAGCCTCATGCCTCATTGCCCACACCATAGCACCATCACTACGAGCCTCATGCCTCATTGCCCACACCATAGCCTCTCCACGAGGAGCCTAATGCCTTATTGCCCACACCATAGCGCCACCACTACGAGCCTCATGCCTCATTGCCCACACCATAGCGTCACCACTACGAGCCTCATGCCTCATCGCCCTCACCATTGCACCATCTCTACGAGCCTCATGCCTCATTGCCCACACCATAGCGCCACCACGAGGAGCCCCATGCCTTATAGCCCATACCATAACGCCACCACGACGAGCCTCATGCCTCATTGCCCACACCATAGCGCCACCACTACGAGCCTTATGTCCCATTGCCCACACCATAGCGCCACCACGAGGAGCCTAATGCCTCATTGCCCACACCATGGCTCCACCACGAGTAACCTCATGCCTTATTGCCCATACCATAGCGCCACCTCGAGGAGCCTAATGCCTCATTGCCCACACCATAGCCCCACCATGACGAGCCTCATGCCTCATTGCCCACACCATAGCGCCACCACGAGGAGCCTAAGGCCTTATTGCTCATACCATAGCGTCACCACGAGGAGCCTAATGCCTCATGGCCCACACCATAGCACCACCACGACGACCCTCAAGCCTCATTGCCCACACCTTAGCGCCACCACGAGGAGCCTCATGCCTTATTGCCCATACCATAGTGCAACCACGACGAGCCTCATGCCTCATTGCCCACACCATAGCGCCACCACGAGGAACCTCATGCCTTATTGCCCATACCATAGCACCACTACGAGAAGTCTAATGCCTCATTGCCCACACCATAGCATCACCACGATGAGCCTCATGCCTCATTGCCCACACCATAGCGCCACCACGAGGAGCCTCATGCCTTATTGCTCATACCATAGCGCCACCACGAGAAGCCTTATGCCTCATAGCTCACACCATAGCACCACCATGACGAGCCTCATGCCTCATTATCCACACCATAGCGCCACCACTACGAGCCCCATGCCTCATTGCCCACACCATAGCGACACCACGAGGAGCCTAATGCCTTATTGCCCACACCATAGCGCCACCACTACCAGCCTTACGCCTCATTGCCCACACCATAGCACCACCACTTCGAGCCTTATGCCTTATCGCCCACACCATTGCACCATCACTACGAGCCTCATGCCTCATTGCCCACACCATAGCGCCACCACGAGGAGCCTAATGCCTTATTGCCCACAACATAGCGCCACCACTACCAGCCTTACGCCTCATTGCCCACACCATAGCACCACCACTTCGAGCCTTATGCCTCATGCACCATCACTACGAGCCTAATGCCTCATTGCCCACACCATAGTGCCACCACGACGAGCCTCATGCCTCATTGCCCACACCATAACGCCTCCACGAGGAGCCTCACGCCTTATTGCCCATACCATAGCACCACTACTACGAGCCTCGTGCCTCATTGCCCACACCATAACGCCACCACGAGGAGCCTTACGCCTTATTACTCATACCATAGCACCACTACTACGAGCCTCATGCCTCATTGCCCACACCATAACGCCACCACGAGGAGCCTCACGCCTTATCGCCCATACCATAGCACCACTACTACGAGCCTCGAGCCTCATTGCCCACACCAAAGCACGGCCCTACAAATGATGTATATGCAAATCCGTGCTAAGGTGTTCGACTAAAATTTCAGTCATAGGCTGTAGTTCAGTACAATCAAGAGCATCTCGAGTTTTCTATAGGTATTTTTCATGAAGCTTCGTGAGTTTAAATATCAACTGCACTCATATTATTTGGGGTTCAGGAGGTCGAGTGGTTAGCGTGCCCTACTGTTGTGCCAGCATCTGGTGTAGCGTGCCCTACTGTTGTGCCAGCATCTGGTGTAGCGTGCCCTACTGTTGTGCCAGCATCTGGTGTAGCGTACCCTACTGTTGTGCCAGCATCTGGTGTAGCGTGCCCTACTGTTGTGCCAGCATCTGGTGTAGCGTACCCTATTGTTGTGCCAGCATCTGGTGTAGCGTACCCTATTCTTGTGCAGCAGCTGGTGTAGCGTACCCTGTTGTTGTGCCAGCATTTGGTGAGACTGGTGAGTTTTCGAGGTAGCTTACATGGCCTAGAGGGGGACAGGTGCTCATGCATCCACACGTCCGTGCATCCATGCATCCACACGTCCGTGAGCGCACGTGTGGACATGCATCCACACGTCCGTGAGCGCATTCCCAAATGTCACCCTCCACTAAACGGTGGTATGTCTGTCTATACATACATACTGTACTTACGTAAATACGTACTTTATATCAACTAGTTGCTTCAGTATCACGTTATTATTGAACGGATGCCATCACTAACATTTCTTTATTTATTATTATTACATTTCATGCATTACCTTCTGGTTCGTTGTTGTCATTTAATTTGTATCCTTGCAAGGGAAAGAAGAACTGTTCACTTGTACTGGTGTACTCCACACACATTACGGTTGTGTCAGCGTCCTTGGTGCAGTTAGTGTATCCTGGATCTGCAAACATCAAGATAATTCGTCAAGAATAATTATCTTGTAAGGTCGTCAATGAGTCTGATTGAAGATTGATTGTTAATTCTACCTTCAACAATACATCACATCATCACAACTCGAAAATATCTAGTGAGAACGTGATCTCCCAGACTTCTTCTTGGCCTGATGGTGACAGTCATGAGCTCAGGATCGACTCCTACTCGCCGTGATGTTGCAGTTAGTCTGAAACATGCACACTAGTCAATCTTATTCCCTTCCTACCATATTCAATAAATAGGTCATTGATTATCCCATGTAACTGAGCTTAGATTATCTAATATTAGCTGCCTACAGTAATACCAAATTGAAAAAGATCATTTTAGCAGACAACGTGCTTGCTAGATTTCAAACATTGTACTGTACAGAATGCCCAGGAGTCTATTTTAAAATGTGTGCGAAATTATTTGAAATTTGATTCCCAGTTAATTCTATAAGTTGACTGTTCTTACTAGGAGTGTCTCTGCAGTCCTTTTAGATGTTTTTTGATCATATTTAATCTTGGCGCACATCATATAACTCCATGAATTTGGTTTGATTCCTTAAATTGATGTAATTCGGCCGTTTTTGACATTATCGTAAAAGCAATCTCCGTCATTCACCTCCGTTTCACTGCTTATTAATTGTAATAAAGAAACACCAATCAAGATGATGCTGTACAAGAATGGCATTAAAACTATAGATAAGTACACTAATGCTGATGAGGTGTCGTCACACTAAACGTATTCATTCAATAACTTACTGAGCACACATGACCTTCCGTCCTTCTGCGTGTCGTTGAACATTGTATTGTTGAAGCAGGCACATTTGTAGCCCGGAGCTCGGTCAAACACAAGTTGGGGGCAATCGTTCCAAAAAGGGTTGAGCGATTCATCGAGATCTGAGGGAGAATATAAATATGAACTGTGTTGCTAGAGCGTTCTGATACAGGTCGCTGCTAGTTTCTACAGCGTTCAGTTACGGGCACTGAAAGTTGCTACAGCGTTCTGTTACGGGTCACAGCTAGTTGCTACAGCGTTCAGTTACGGGTCACTGCTAGTTGCTACAGCGTTCTGTTACGGTTCACTGCTAGTTGCTGGAGCGTTCGACTACGGGTCGCTTCTAGTTGCTAGAGCATTCAGTTACGGGTCACTACTAGTTGCTACAGCGTTCAGTTACAAGTCACTGCTGGGCTGCTACAGCGTTCAGTTACGGGTCACTTCTAGTTGCTAGAGCGTTCGACTACGGGTCGCTGCTAGTTGCTACAGCGTTCAGCCACGGGTCGCTGCTAGTTGCTGTTGCTAGAGCGTTCAGCCGCGGGTCGCTGGTAGTTGCTGTTGCTAGAGCGTTCAGCCATGGGTCGCTGCAAATTGCTAAAACGTTCTGCCATGGGTCGCTGCAAATTGCTAGAGCGTTCAGCCGCGGGTCGCTGCAAGCTGCTACAGCGTTCAGCCACGTGTCGCTGCTAGTTGTTACAGCTTTCAGCTGCGTGTAGCTGCTAGTTGTTACAGCGTTCAGCTGCGTGTCGCTGCTAGTTGCTACAGCGTCCAACCACGGGTCACTTTACGGATATGTCTTATTTCTCAGTTCCGGAATCGTTTTGTTGCTCGGTGCTGAACACGTTTCATTTTGTTAATATCCCCTCCTAGTTAAGGGCCCCTCCTAGGTGAGGCCCCTCCTAGGTGAGGTTCCCTACTAGGGGAGGGGACCATAACTGTACTGCATATTCTATTTGAGGTCTGACGAAGGAAGTATATTACGGAAGCACGATGTCCCTGGAGTTGTAGTGGAAGTTTCTCGTTATAAAGCCGAGGACTCTATTGACTTTCTTTAAGCTAGCTTGCACTTGTTCTTTCCATTTGATTTCTTGAGATCATTGTTGGTCGACTTCAGCCATATACTGATCTGCCAGTACGTAAGCAGAATTTTGATTTTGTGATCCAATGTGCATAACAGTGCGGTTTTCAATATTTTATTTCGCGTGCCACTATCAGACCAGTCCATTAGTTTATCAAGATCCCTTTGGATGGTTACGCGATCTTGCCCACAGTCCACTCTGTGGCAGAGTTTAGTGTCGTCAGCACGTTTCGATAACTTGCTAACGATATCGGTGTCGAGGTTATTTATCCAGATTATAAAGACAAGGAACCCAAGAACACTGCTCTGGGGTACTTCTGATGTTACCGCAGCCTACTGGTTCTTTCTTTGGGCGACATAGACCATGCAGGCCCGTGAGTCAATTTCGGAGCCACCTAGTCACGTTTCCAGTTATTCCAAGCGCTTCCATTTTTTTTCATAAAGGATAAATAAGGTAGACAGCTTTGGTTTCATCTTATATCTCGGTGACCTTGTTAAAAATTTGACAAGCAGGTAAGTTTGTTTCCCAAGCCGTGTTGGGTTTCTTTGAAATGGTGGTTTCTCTCGAGGTTACATGTTATACTTGCCTTAATCAATTTTTCAAAGATTTTGATGACCACAGATGTGAAATTGCCCTTCCTTCTTGAATATGGCTGTGATGTTTGCTGTTTTCCAATCTTCTGGAATAATTCTAATATTCATAGACCTGTTGAAGAGTTCCTACTTCAATAATGAGGAAGTGAATATTTTCCAACGGTTGCACTTCTCCAGACAATACGACTTTTGTTATATTATTCATATTCTCATCCGTGATGACTGCACCCGAGTTTCCGTTGAATATAATAGACATGACTGCATCGGGTGATTTTAGATCACCTGCACTAACTCGTAGAGGGCCAATGCTGTCACGAACAACACGTCTCTCATTCACAAATGCATAGAACCCTTTAGGATTGCGCTTGGCCAATTTAGCAGCAATTTTTTCCTGGTTTCTCTTGTCATTTCTGACAACTCTCATCACTCTTCTACCAGCCCGCTCATGGCTCGTTATGACTCATAAGTCGGATTAGATTTGTGGACTTAGTACAATGTCTGTCGATGAGCAATTGCTTCTTGAATTTCATTATTCAGCCAAGAGGGATTGTTTATGTGTTCATTTCTCTCCAGGATGCATCGATTGCTTGCTTGTACCAAGCTATCTTTATGATACGCACATCATTCAACAGCTTTCCTGCCTCCAAATTGGCGACTGAAGTCAATGTTCGTTATTTCTTTCTTCAAGCTGTCAAAATTCGCTATTCGAAACTTGTAGTTATACATTGCTGATTCCCGTAGTTTGCGATTTGCTGTAATTTGGAATTGAATGGTATGGTGATCACCTTTATTTTCTTTAACTGTTGCCAGTTCTACTCATTGTTCTTCAGTCGATGGAACAAGGTCCAAGAAGTTAGGCCCTCTGGGTAGTTCTTCCTCGTACTCTTTTAGGTTGTTATTTCTGACGACTCGTATCAACTTGCCACACCGTAGTTCAGCTCCCAATGTTGTTCAATTGATGTCAGGTAAGTTAAATCCCTCATCAAGATACTCTCATGGGACGAGGAAATGATATTGTCCAATTCGTCAAGGAGGACATCTGCTTCCTTTACTGTTATTCAAAGATTCGTTAAACTAGAACAAATTTCAGTAGTATCCCTTCAGAGGGCATAATGTCGACCCGCATTACCTCGTAAGTTACTATCTTTGTTACCCTGCGAAGTATTGGACAATGGGTCTCTGTGACGTAAAACACTGAATCTCACCCTCTCTTGCCTGGAGAAGGCTTGTCTACACTGACGGTCCCGAATCCTTGAAGGCCTATTTCCACCTGGAGATCTTGTTTGTCTTTACTATAGCTTGATGAAGATTCATCCTGGACATTATTGACAGCACGCTTCCTAGTATAACTTTTAATTACTCTCTCCTATCTGCTTTGGTTGGCATGTCTTCTGTTGAGCTGCGTCAACAGCCACTCGCTTCACTACCAGTAATGCTCCTGCTGCCAGACCAAGTTATTTTGTCAGGGGTTTGCCTCGAAATCTGCATGAATTCGTGCTCCTTGCTCTGCTCGTTTTGGTCCCGTGTGAGGTGTTCCCGTTCGTTTCTTGAGTGACATCGTTTCCCGGTCCTCTTCATGTTCTCATCGTGGACAGTGTCTCGTAGTGTTGTTTTTGTACTGCATTACTAGGAACTATGCCGAACTGCGTTTTGCTGGGCGCATTAGATGCATGTCATCACACTGGTATAGTTCAAATCTTCTTCCAAAACAAGTTTTGTGTTACCATAGCATAGTCCTTCGTTGTTGGCTATCTTTTTCACAGCGTGATTGATGTAATAATCCTGTCATGAATCCTGTTTTCGACGTACATCATTGGCAAAATGCCGGTTATAACGCCATTGTCGTTTTTTTTATTTTTTGATGCTTTCAAAAGCTTTTGTATTTCTCCAAAAGCGCTTTTGAATGCAATAGTTGGTGAGGCGTATTAACATGCGGATTCTCTAAACTCACTTGAACGATAATGATGTTGTCCATTTTGGTGTTCACTTTTTTATCGTGGTTGGTGAGAGTTTGCACTGTAGCACCGGGATGACAGAGTACTTTCCTAGTCGCCTTCCGCTGCTTCACTGTACAATAGCCAAACAGAAAGCTCACCGAAATAATTTCTTCCTTCTTCAGTGGGTCAGATGAGTTCTTGATTTGAAGGGCATTTTTTCCCTTATGTCATAGTATCCCTCCTCTGTTGTTTCTATCGATATCGTAACCTCCCTCCTCTGCTGTTCCTATCGATCGCAGTATCATGCTAGTTGCATGAGCGTTCAGCTACAGGCTGCTGCTAGTTCTACATTTGTTCAGAACTGAAACAAATCTTGACAAGGCGATATAATCATGTTCATTGCTTACTTATAAGTGTGGGCGATTGCAACCAGCAGAGACTAAGGAAAACTGATTTGCTAATTGTTACGTGTTGGTGATCCAGAAAATAATTTTATGTAACGCGATTTACTTCTTTTCTACTTCACGAGAAACCCCCTAAATGATGCCTATATCTCCTAATAACATCCGTGGTATGTTATTGAATGGAGAATATATGT
>SDVV010037939.1:0-10786 GCA_016164225.1 Gammarus roeselii
TATTTTTATATATACCAGTCTAGACGTCGAACGGCAGCTTGCTCAAATTCTATATTGGTTCTTTGTAGGGCAGCACCATCCGACTATCTCCATAATGATGAGGGTCAGCGACGGAACTTGTTGTTGGGTTCCATCCAGCGGTACTTTTAAAGCTTCATTTTCAGTTGTGCACGAAGGATTTCATGAGTAGTGTACTTGCTGAAGTCAAGTTTCGAGATACTTGTCGAATGGAAGGTGAGGATATTCTTGAATCTCTTCACGGATGAAATGATTTTCTTATGCCGTTCTTTGAGAAGTCTTACGTCCGTAGTGCTTCACCATTTAAATTCATTTGCTCCTCTCTTCTCCTCTGATGTTAAATCTCTGCACGAATTTTTGTTTGAACACTGGAAGTTTTCCCATATTCGATAATGATCCGGGTCTTTTGTTCAGTCGTGAACATTATTCACAGTCTAGACATGTTGATTATCGTACACGATATATTTGATCAAACATCGTGGATAATAGCAGAATGTCCAGTATCATAGATACGGTAGCATATACAGTTTACTATGATCAGGCAGTTATCAATTGTTTAGATAGTTTTAAGATATGCACTATTTCTTGTATTCATTGTAATTTCTGTAGTTTGTAACGTAATTTGTAACATAAATGTTTTCACAATGTGATATTATGACTGTTGATCCTTTGGTGCATGCAGTGAGATAATTGACGACCAGGTTTTCAAGGTGTATATTATCTGTAATTTAAAACTTCCAGTGCTTTGATGGGAACAGAAATTCAAAATATAAAATCGTTCAAACAGTATATTCTAATTTCTTCATAGCTTAGAGAATTTGAAGTTCGGCTTTTGACATTTCTTGGACAACATCTCTGACTTCTTTACAAAGTTTCCTCAGTTACGACCTGGCCTCGGTGCCATTTTTTCAGCGTCCGTAGGCAAGAAGCGTTGCTTCAATTGGGGTCGCTCGCCTGAGCAACATTTTCCTTTTCTGCTTGCAGAGAAGTAGAGGTCCTTATGAAATCTCGCGCTCACCTTTAAGTCATAAATCTTTAGGTCAAAAGACTGTTATGTGAGCTAATTCTTTAGATATATCCAGTGAGAAACTCCAACTATAATGTTGGAATGCAATGATACCTACCGTGCGTAGATGTCTTTTATGGGCCTCCATGTCCGCCATGAAGAGTTGGGTAACGAAGCTTCAGAAGAGCTAAAGTTAGACCCGAACCTGCGTCAAGAACTTAATCACATACTAATATGTTATAAACAGCTATATTATTAAATTTGCTACATAAGCTCACGCAATTTGTTTATAATATAAAATTTAATGTCCTAGAAGCATTTTCGAAATATTTGAGAATAAGCTATCTCTTTTTCACTGTTAATCAAATTTAACACCGAGGAGTACTCCGTTACTGAGGGAATATTGGTACTCACATCTAGGGTTTGGACACAAGAGTTTCAAACAAATATCCGAATCTTTGTTCTCTAGCTGATTCTGATTCATGACTTCCTCCCTGATCCTGATCCGGCGATCTCCAGAGGTTGACTTGGTATTCTGAGCCACGCTGTGTCCCTTGGGCTACGAGTGATTGGACATCGATCGTATAGGTTTCTGTCTTGTATGTTCTCTAGAAGATTATATTTTTCGCAATATTTTTCTCTCAAGCAGATCGTATTTCTTATCTGTTTCCGCCCTGTGTGATCTCAGGCAGACCGTCTTTCGCGCCTGTCCAGGCCTACGTGGCGTCAAGCAGATCCAATTTTTAGCCTGCGCCCGGTTCACGTGTTTTCAGGCAGTCCGTATTTCTCCCATGTACCTGTAATACGTTGTCTTAGTAAAACCGTCTTCTTTCATGAGCTCAGTTCTCGTGGTCTTGACAGACCGCCTTCCCTGCACATGCGCCCTTGAGCGGTCGGTCTTCTCCCGTCGCCTCATCTCTCGTTCTCTCAGCTGCACGTTCTTCTCGGCTTTCACTAAGCCAGAATGCTTATATCACACCCACCATTGCTGCTCAATATTGGATTGGTAAACAATAGCGAAGCTAGACACCACTGAGCACTGTTTTTTTTATTACTATTTTGCCACCATAGACGCTGAAGTGGGTTTGGGAAAGAAACTGTTTGTGTTCTTGAAGCAAATTATTACATGGGCATATCTCTTCATGAGTTTATTTTTTTCTATGTCATAGAAAAAATAAAATCATAAAAAGATATGCTCGTGCAATAATTTTCTACAAGAAGACATAGTCTCGTTTTAAAACAAAACATACTTCAGATTCAACGGTGGCAAAATAACAATAAATAAGCCATTGTCAAGTTCTGCCCAGCTTCGCTATTGATTACCAAGCCAATATTGAGCAACTATGGTGGGTGTGGTAGAAGCAGCTCTTTGCCTTAGTGAAGACCGAGGAAAACCTGCAGCCTGAGAGAACAGGAGATGAGACTGGAGGAGAAGCTTGGTGAGTTTAAATAAAGTTATTTACAAGATTGAAAAAAATATATATTACAAGGTAATTATTATGATAATTTTCGACAGATCCAATCAACCATTACTAAATTAGTATTTATGAAACCCATATGGGAGTGGCGTCATCCGGTGTCATTTGCGTCACTAGCCTCATTAGAGTTTTTAAATTCATTAGATCCATTAGCGTCATTATTTCATTACATTATGAGTATCTACGAAGCCCATTGCTGAGTAGTGTCCTGTTGCGTAGACTTGGTTGATTTATTATTGTTTCTTCATGATCGAAGAAAAGACATCACATAACTTTCGAACATTGATCAGGATAAAATGAGGTCATATTTTAAAATTCCACATACTAACACTGGTCTGGATTTTTGAAAACATACAATAAAATTATATTCCAAAGTGGAATGAACAATAAAATTAAGTGCTGACGGTCGTCAGCGGACAATGTCCGTACTAATGGTCGTTGACGTACAATGTCCGCACTAATGGTCGTTGACGTACAATGTCCGTGCTGATGTTCGTCGTCGTACAATGTTCGTAATGATGGTCGTTGGTGTACAATGTCCGTACTAATGGTCGTTGGTGTACAATGCCTGTACTGATAGTCGTCGTCGTACAATGTCCGTACTGATGGTCGTCGGCGTGCAATGTTCGGGCTGATGATCGTGGGCGTACAATGTCCGTACTGATGGTCGTCGGCGTACAATGTCCGTACTGATGGTCGTCGGCGTGCAATGTCCGTACTGATGGTCGTCGGCGTTCAATGTCCGTACTGATGGTCGTCGGCGTGCAATGTCCGTACTGATGGTCGTCGGCGTACAATGTCCTACTGATAGTCATCGGCGTACAATGTCCGTACTGATGGTCGACGGCTGACAATGTCCGTACCGATGGTCGTCGGCGTACAATGTCCGTACTGATGGTTGTCGGTGTACAATGTCCTACTGATAGTCGTCGGCGTACAATGTCCGTACTGATGGTCGTCGGCTGACAATGTTCGTACCGATGGTCATCGGCGTACAATGTTCGTACTGTTGGTCATCGGCGTACAATGTCCGTACTGATGGTCGTCGGCGTACAATGTCCGTACTGATGGTCGTCGGCGTACAATGTCCGTACTGATGGTCGTCGGCACACAATGTCCGTACTGATGGTCGTCGAGGTACAATGTCCGTCGAGGGTCTTATACTTTGTTTACATAATGGTTTGTGAACATTTGCAAATAAATATGATCCGCTTTGAAACCTTTTTTATCTTAAAAATAGTTTTGCGATTCTTGAGAAATTTCCCTCACACCTACTAATGCTCCCAAACTACATTAATAAGGTTGAGCCTATTTTATTCTAATGTATTAACTGTGCGCCGAGGCCAATCCTGTTTTGTAACAGTTTGGTAACAAAATGGTTGAATTCATACCAACATGACAGCTTTATGATCTGAACCTTTGCAACGTTGAAAAGCAAATCCAAAATAAAATATAAATTGTTTTATATCTCTGACTTGCTATGTTCTGATGCGTTATAGCTTCAAGACTGCTGAGATTGAGAAACACGAACTATTTTCAAAGTATAGATAGATGATTTTTTTATGGAACGCGACGCGTACCAATGGAAAATGCTAACTACGTTCCATTTGTTCTAATGGCGGTTACAGGCTGCAGAAGAACTACTAATCCTGATATTGAGCCTCACATACGTGGGTCTGAGGTTGTTGACGATAACGGTTTCCAAGCATCATCTCAATATTTCGAAACCAATACATTGATTTATCAGAGGTTCATAAAATTCATGAACGATTCCTGTATCGTATTCAATAACTTTCAAAGGTCGTCAGGTTCATATATTCCGACACTGCAATAATGCTGTTATTTGAACGTTCTTTGTTTTCAGCTCCCTTTTTTTCCCCATCATCAAGAAATATCTTCTTCCTTCTCTGCTCAAAACTCCCAAACCAGCACCATTTTTGAAAACATTTTTTTCATTATTACCAAATATGTAATTAGATCATTTTAATTGAAGGTCAATAAGTTCCATCAATAATTGGTCCATAAGTTTTGCACAAGAAGTTTTTATTTCGACACACTTCCAATATGCTAGTATTTACGTTCAGTGTCTTTTCCCATGAACATCGTGAATGCAACGTCATCAAAATGAGTCTCGATAAACATGTGCAAAGAAAAAAATGTATACCGTCACCTCGCAACCACTTGTCTACCAAATCTGTTTAGAACACGGAATAATTGATCACCAGGCTAATGGACAAGGAACGAGCCCTTCTAACTGAAAATCTAACCTACAATGACACGAAAAAGCGCTTCCTTTTGTCCGAATGCAAATACCTCTCTGAAGCTACTGTAGAAAGAAGACAGCGAATTGCAGCCTCCAAGGTAAAAGGAATTGCGGGCGAGCGAGAATGGGAGAGCGGGCCGCCGCAGACAAGAGGCCAACAGGCTTCGGGTGAACGCCTTGAGTGGATAGTAATTGAAGAGCGGGCGAGAATGGGAGAGCGGGCCGCCGCAGACAAGAGGCCAACAGGCTTCGGGTGAACGCCTTGAGTGGATAGTAATTGGAGAGCGGGCGAGAATGAAAGAGCGGGCCGCTGCAGACAAGAGGCCAACAGGCTTCGGGTGAACGCCTTGAGTGGATAGTAATTGGAGAGCGGGCGAGAATGGGAGAGCGGCCGCCGCAGACAAGAGGCCAACAGGCTTCGGGTGAACGCCTTGAGTGGATAGTAATTGGAGAGCGGGCGAGAATGAAAGAGCGGGCCGCCGCAGACAAGAGGCCAACAGGCTTCAATTGAACGCCTTGAGTGGATAGTAATTGGAGAGCGGGCGAGAATGGGAGAGCGGGCTGCCGCAGACAAGAGGCCAACAGGCTTCGGGTGAACGCCTTGAGTGGATAGTAATTGGAGAGCGGGCTAGAATGGCAGAGCGGGCCGCCGCAGACAAGAGGCTAACAGGCTTCGGGTGAACGCCTTGAGTGGATAGTAATTGTTTCCAGCAAGTAACATGTTTCTTATTGAACTAAACTTCGTCGCTCTCCTTGAAGAGATTGTTGTAGGAACTGTAGTTGGGCCAAGACAGCAATGCTGTAACTTCTGCTCTCAAACTGAAGGATGCCAACTCCCTAATTATGAATAAAAACATGATTATCAATTAGAGGGGTACCAAAAGACGATTCACTTACAGCATCTTTTATGAGAGTGAGCATAGCGACTTGTTTGAAAGAGCAGATGATATGATAAAAACGTATCGGAAAAATAATTTTTCAATAAAAACTAATGAAATTCATAATATTTGTATATTATTAAGTCATGGAAAAGGGCCCCCGAAACGTACGAGATGTACGGTTTTATCCTTCAATGACAGTCCCTTTTACAGTCGAAGTAGCTGTTTCCAGCTGTTATAACCTGGCGTAGTGTTGCCACAGCTTCTGTCGGTCTTCCTCCCTCCAGTCCTAGACTGAACATCAATCCTCGTTGGTAGGGCCGAGGGATCCTTCTTCCTCTCTCCAGCCCTAGACGGAACATCAATCCTCGTCGGTAGGGCCGAGGGATCCTTCTTCCTCCCTCCTGCCCTAGTCGGTACATCAATCCTCGTCGGTAGGGCCGAGGGATCCTTCTTCCTCCCTCCAGCCCTAGACGGAACATCAATCCTCGTCGGTAGGACCGAGGGATCCTTCTTCCTCCCTCCAGCCCTAGACGGAACATCAATCCTCGTCGGTAGGGCCGAGGGATCCTTCTTCCTCCCTCCAGCCCTAGACGGAACATCAATCCTCGTCGGTAGGACCGAGGTATCCTGGCTCGACCGTCCCGCCCACTGATATTCAATCTAACTGTCCGTAATTTCCGATTGGGCGTCACAGCGGAAAGAGGTTTGTTTTGCTGCATCTGAGGAGGAAGAAAGCATTTTTGGTATTGCGGTCAGAGGTGTTTTGGCTCAGTCTTTGCGGAATAAAATTTAAATATTAGGATGCAGGAGGAAGGAACCATTGCGATGTGGCTTTTCTCTCGGGAGGAATCTAACTATTGCAATGCGGTCTTCCTTTAAAGATGGATAAGTATAGTGTGACCGGATAGAGACTCATGATAATATGAAAGGTTGAAGTACTGGGACCCAGATTTTGGGTCAAATAACTGTAAAAAAAAGTTAATTACACGGTGAGAGTCAAACTATCTGAGCACATTTGACAATCACGTTCTCTGTCACTACTTTTTAAACTATGATGTCAGCAGTTGAAGTTCCATCCGTCCTTCGCCCGCCCGCTCTGCCTCCACCTTTGTCTACTAAGTTATGTTTTAGATGCATCGGGAAGTTTGGAAATCCAAGTTGTTCAACCAATGTCAGTTTGTGGATTTTATGTTAACATTTCCCGGTGCCTGATCGCTTGCTTCCTGTGCATGAAGCTAAAAAACGTGAACCAGTTATTTCACTGAATTCACTTGAAATTATTAATGCCAAATGCTGGCTTCCGTTTCCTAATTTCCTAAACAGCTGTTGCAAAAATACACCTTTTTACATGACCAGTTACCATTACGTAAAAACAAACAACCATTATGGTCCGACTGCAAGGCAGACATGAAGCAGGTCACAAATATGGTGGTCAGACTGGAAGCAAGTCTCTAAGGTGGTGGTCAGACTGGGAGCAGGCCACTAAGATGATGGTCAGACTGGAAGCAGGTCTCTAAGATGGTGGTCACACTGGGAGCAGGCCACTAAGATGGTGGTCAGACTGGAAGCAGGTCTCTAAGATGGTGGTCAGACTGGAAGCAGGTCACTAAGATGATGGTCAGACTGGAAGCAGGTCTCTAAGATGGTGGTCGGACTGGAAATAGGTTCTGAGATGGTGGTCAGACTGGGAGCAGGCCCCAAAGATGATGGTCAGACTGAAAGCAGGTCTCTAAGATGGGGGTCAGACTTGAAGCAGGCCACTAAGATGGGGGTCAGACTGGAAGCAGGTCTCTAAGATGGTGGTCAGACTGGAAGCAGGCCACTAACATGGTCGTCAGACTGGAAGCAGGTCACTAAGATGGTGGTCAGACTGGGAGCAGGCCACTAATATGGTGGTCAGACTGGAAGCAGGTCACTAAGATGGTGGTTAGACTGGAAACAGGCCACTAAGATGGTGGCCAGACTGGAAGCAGGCCATTAAGATGGTGGTCAGACTGGAAGCAGGTCACTATGATGGTGGTTAGACTGGAAGCAGGCCACTAAGATGGTGGTCAGACTAGAAGCAGGTCACTAAGATGGTGGTCAGACTGGGAGCAGGCCAGTACGATTGGTGTCACCAAGTCCATCACAGGCCGAATACTGCCACTAACGACATCTTCAGAATGTTTTGACCAAATTCACTTTCCGAACGCGTACGAGGTACTGAAAAAAAAAAGATTTGTCTACTTTAACTTGCTCGTCTGTGTCTATCACCTAGTGAATTATTCTTCCCTCAAAATCGAGCTCCTTACACAGCGTAGCTGCCTCTACACTCAAATATTAACCTGTGGAGAGGCGTGCCGGGACGTTGAGGTGTGAAACGGCGGGAAATAAGGCGAGAGGTTGAGGATTACCTGGGGATCATCACATCTGAGTCTGGAGGATGGATTTTCTACTGACGATGGATTGGATCAAGTCATTTGTGTCTGTAATTAGTTACAGGCCCCACAGGACTCGTTTATTTACCTGAAGTTGACGAATATCGGCCAAATGCCCAATTCAGATGATCAGAGTATTACTGCTCTGCCAGTGCCCATGGGGGGCGACCACCTGACGTTAGTCGCTGTTGGGCATGCAGGAGTTGTAGGGGTCGTATTTAATTATTATTATGAGCTCTAGCGGAGACCAAGTGCTGGGTTTTCGACCCTCTGATTGGGATTTCATTTTCGGCATTGGCCATAAAGTAGAATATGCCAATTTGGAGAAAACTTGATTGTATAGAATTTTGGTACTCGTGTTAAATTGGCCTTCGTTCTGGGAAATATAATTACTGTTATAAAATGCAAATCCCGTTGTATGGATTTATTATCGTAGATTTATTAGATGGCAGACATCTATAAGATAGACTAATAATCTCCCAAATGTCAATTGCATATTTTTTCTAAAGGGGAATATATAAAATTAGTTGGATTTATTTTTGCTTGTGCTACACACCGCACTGAAAATGGTCTCCACTTGCTTGATTTTTTTAATCTTATGCATTTGGTCACTACAGATTTTTGAAATAAAATTGTGAGCGCTGACAATTATTCTCCTTAACCTATTTGCACACTCAAGTCGGTGTTTTCGAATCACGAAACAACAGTATCCCTAAAACTATAAGTCCATTGGATTCATATCTGGGTTGCGGCATGGCCAGTTTACCCTTTCCTAGCTCAATTTTGGTTTGTAGCTGCCGTGCTGTTGGGTGGGGCTCTATCCTGTTGCCACCATCTTTATTTTCCGTTTAGAATGCATTGAATTGAAGATGGACCGCCGTCCTCAGCTATGTTGTATGTATAAGCATACAGCCGTTTCCCCCTAGTTAGGAGGGTAGCTTAGTTAGACTGACACAGAGGAGGGAGGTGCCCAATCTCCCCGCCACCAGACCGCCGTGTCCATGCCGAGGCTCGAACTCGCGACATGCAGCAACAGAGGCTGACACTGCCGTCGGATACGCTAACCACTCGGCCATAGCAATTTTAATTTACACTCACTGGATCCATATCAGTGTTACTGAACCCGTCTAACCGTTCCACGTCGGACCAGGTTACCCCCCCAAGAAGAGTCCTCTTGCTCTTGTTCCCACTAGTTGCAAAATAGGATGATTTGGTCTTTACAAACTCCTCTGAGCGTTGGATCTTGTGGGTCGATGTAGCTTAAATTGAAGAGCCATTTGAATGCAAAACCCACAAAAAAGGAAAAATATTCAACGCAGTAGAAGCTTCATTGATAGCACTTAATAGTTGTTAATTGACATGTTTTAACGACGTCTTTATTCTCACCGGTCGTCACAAAATGGAATGATGTGTTTAATATTATTTTAAAGTTTCCTAACTGTGCACAATGATTTATTACCCTGGTTAACATACGGGTGATGATTATATACCCGGCTTACGGGTGATGATTATATTCCCAGTTTACGGGTGATGATTTTACACCCAGTTTACGCGTGATGGTTATATACCCGGTTTACGGATGATGGTTTTATACCCAGCTTACGCGTGATGGTTATATACCCGGTTTACGGAGGATGATTTTATACCCAGTTTACGCGTGATGGTTATATACCCGGTTTACGGGTGATGATTTTATACCCAGTTTACGCGTGATGGTTATATACCCGGCTTACGGATGATGATTTTATACCCAGTTTACGCGTGATGGTTATATACCCGGCTTACGGATGATGATTTTATACCCAGTTTACTCGTGATAGTTACATACCCGGTTTACGGGTGATGATTTTATACCCAGTTTACGCGTGATGGTTATATACCCGGTTTACGGGTGAGGATTTTATACCCAGTTTACGCGTGATGGTTATATACCCGGCGCACGGATGATGATTTTATACCCAGTTTACGCGTGATGGTTATATACCCGGCTTACGGGTGATGATTAAGTACTTGGCTTAAGGGTGATGATTATAGACCCGGCTTACGGATGATTCTGCTATAAGCGGCAAAGTTCCTGTTCGACGTTATTGCTGAGTTGTTCCCTAAGATAATCGTGATCAGTCTCAGTTATTTTTTGCTGAAGGGTGTCATTTATGAGTAGTCTGGTGGTGCAATCAGAATTTAAAATTCATAGACTCAATCAGTAGATGTATAAATGATGCAAAACGTACTTCATTCACATTCCAAATGAGACTATACAATTGATATCTGGGTGATTATTCGGACGTCTAACCAGGGTCTAGAATCCTTCAAATCTGTTGTAAGATAATGTGGTATTCAGAATGTAATGCACGAATATGATTCATAAGATATCTATGCTCGCCCACCTCTCCCAACCCCGTCTCTGTAGAGGTTGCCCATCTCTCACCAATAACCGTCTTCGTCGAGGTCGCCCTCCTCTTCCCATCACCGTCACCGGCGAGGTCGCCCACCACTCCCAATCCCCGTCTCTGTAGAGGTTGCCCACCTCTCCCAACCCCGTCTCCGTAGAGGTCGCCCACTTCTTTCAACCCCGTCTTCGCCGAGGTCGCCCACCTCTCCCAACCCCGTCTCCGTGCTCCTGAGCAACTGTTGTCTCCGTCAAGGTCGCCCACCTCCCCCAATCCCCGTCTCCGTGCTCCTGAGCAACTGTTGTCTCCGTCAAGGTCGCCCACCTCCCCCAA